>DWBA01000228.1:0-15194 GCA_018236825.1 Apodemia zela | reverse complement strand
GCACATAGACTACTTTTTATCCCGAAAAAATGAGTCGTTCCCGCGGGATACACCAAAAACTTTTATAATGCAGCGGGTTGCACACAGCAGCTAGTATAACTATAAAATAAAAAAAACATAAAAAATGAACAAGTTAGTGACAAACACTCAGTAAGCAAGTAAAATATAATATTTAAGATTAAATGAAAAGAAACTTAGATAAGTTTGCATGCTTATTATGTAGGTATGTTTACAAACTGTTGACATTAAATTTGAATTTTGATCTAAGGTTAACATTTCTGATGACGCTGTTAAAGAAGGGGGTTGTTGGTGTAATATAAAGCTAAGTTCGGACTATGCCAGTATTTTAGTTGAGTGGAGAGTATTGTATAGTAGCTAAAACACTCGCTACTGCTAAATTATCTTTCGCACTTTGGCCCATTTCACAAATAAGTTGTTTTTCGTGAGATGAACAGCCTACAACTTGATAGATAAAATAATCAAAACTGCAACAACCGACTTCAACTACCCCATTTCCTACAACCCATCAACTAAATCTTAATAATTTTCCTTCTGTGTTGGTCTTGGCCTCTTTGGGGAATAAACCACCTGTCTTCTTGTCAAACAATTTGATTGCAATTACTTAGAAATCCTAACATAAAACGTATCGTTACAGCAAGCCGTTGGGAAGTTCCTTTGATCATCGTTTATTTTACGGTAACTTAAGTATCTTAATAACCTAGAACATTTGACCGAATATCTATCATGTACCCTTAAGAATCGAAGAATTTCATTATTTTGTCATGGATTTCAGATTCTAACCAAATTTATATGGTACCACTCCTGTAGTATATTATTTACAACACAAAAGTTTGCTATTAAGTTAGTCGTCAGATTGCCATACATATGCTTATGTATTATGGGAAAAATACCTACGAGCATCCAATTACCAAAATTAAACCATCTTAAATTAAAAAAATAGTCCCCCATTCGGAGTTACGACGAGTTTGAATGAAAAGAAACAGTGAAGCCGGTTCACATTTACTGTGTTATATTTTAGCTTATAATACATATAAAAAATCCCCCATCTAAATTATGACAAACTTGAATGAAAAAAATATAGGGAAACTGTTTCACATTTACTATATTATGTTTTAGTGTAAAATACATTTAAAATATTGAGAACCTTTTCCTCTTTTGCAGTCAGTGATTATGATTAAGCTAATCGTAAAAGATGAGGTAATTTTTGTACTTACACATATTAGAAAAACGCTATGGATATGAAAATTTATTGAAAGACGAGATAAACTAGGCACTCGAATTGTCTTCTGAATCCCGCTGAATTCTCGGATATTTTACAGTGTGGGACCACGTTTACGATCAGGTAGTAGCTACACAACATTTAACTTTTGAAAAATGTCTGTTAAGCAGAAATTGAATTATAACTCTCTTTTCACAAACTTAACTCGGATTGAGCACTTAATCAACTTAAGAGACCGGTTTCGAAGTAATGGTCTAAGATCACGTGATAAAAGTAATCTCGGAAAAAAAATATTTTCATTTTTTATTACTACTCGAAGTATTCGAGTAATTCGCTGTAAATGCTTAGCGATGTTTCATTATACCTTAAAGTCACGGACAATGTAATAACTCTTGTGTTATCGGACCAGTTAATACGTACTCTTGAGATTGAAAAAGTTAATGGCATGGAACAGTTCAGAACGGGTAAAATAAATCGGCGACATACCATTTCCTACACAAGTATCTCAGTGATAGCTTTATTTTTTGTGCAAATTCAAATTGTTTTAAAATACATTTTTACATCACAAGAAAGCAAACAAACAGTGGAAAGAGACAACCGATGCCTATAGACACCAAATATGGTGTATCGTATCTATCTGGAGGGATGGTATTTTCAAGATAGCGATAGATAAATATTTGATATTTTTAGATCTGAATCTTAATAAAACAAAGAGACTGGTTTTCAGTTAATACTTAATATACCCTCGGCGGCAATAAAAAAAGGTTGGTAATAAAATGTTGATAACTGTGAAATTAATAATTTAAAATGTTGATAACCAATTCAATGAATAAAACCAGCATAAAACTAATATTATTCCTTATATTATATAACCCTTTTTAAACCCCTCTTTAAAACTCTTAGAATATTATACCTTTACCTTGTCTATATATTTTGGCGGTATGCATACTTATTAAAAAAATCACAATTAATTGTTTAAACTAAACGCTGAAGTAGTTAGGGAACTCATATTTTAGAAACAGCAGGAAACTGCATGTGCCTAGCCAACGACTTAATATTAATAAAAAAAATGCATATTGCATTACAATTAGTATATACACTTAAAACTTTACCTTTAAATAAATTCCGCAAAAAGCTATTTGATTTATTGCTAAAAAATCTTACTGTAGTGTGAGTGAGTTTTTTGGCTGATAAAATTAAATTGTTATCTAAAATGTAAATGCGATTTCCTTTATAACTTAATATTTATTTATTATCATGTGTTTAAATTAAAATACACGATGAAGTATTTTAATTTAATAAACTTTAATTAATTTTAATAACTTGTAACAATCATATTCATGCAAATAAATATTTATCATTCTATTTCAACCTGATATAGGTCTAAAACTGATAGCAAAGAATAACCAAAAGGTCAAACAATGCGTTTATCGACGCTCGAAAATTATTGCGGTTTTTTGCTTTTATTTTTATTCGATCACAATACAAAGTCATCAAAGACGTTTCCTGGACACAATATCCTTATATTCACCATTAAACAGTTAATCATGTAACTTATTTCTGAAGAATGTACAAGGATCCTCTCAATGCTCGGAAGTTGGAAATGAGAATGGTGGGAATGGCACTATCGACGGTGTAATGCTGGGGCCATACTAACGAAAAATGCAGGCTATATTGCGATAATGGACGTTTAAGCTATTGTAGCCACGACGTAACGCGATAATTTGACAACGGCATTCATATTGCCGTTTGACGTTAGGCGATAGCTCAAGTGGCAGTACATCAGAGATTAACGCGAGAATTAACGCCATATTTATCGCCAAGACGTACAATATCATTTCTCGTTATTGTGGCCGCAGCATAACGGGTTCTTGTGTACACAATATTACTAAGACACTAAGACAATGGCTTGCTGAAGTCGATTTAATATCGTAAAACCTTTTTCATTGCTACTGAGTGTATTATTCATTTATAATATGAACTAGATTATCATTAATAAAACGAGGTCACAGGTACAAAGACAGTACGTGATTTTATCGTTTTGCAGCGATTAACATTTAACAAGCAAAGTTACGAGGCATACTTAATTCACATGTTTTACTGTAATTTGGCAAATTAATTTTGAAACTTTCAACTCTAAACATGCGAGTAAAGATGTTTGTTCAGACTTTCTTAATTAATAAGAAGTTAAACTCAGTTAGAGCTCTTTTAATAACAAACTTCTGGAACTTGTGATTGTTGTTGTACTGGATTTGTTACGCCCTTCGTTTGATTTAGATTAAAAAGGCGTGTCAGTATTCTAAAGAAAATTCAATCTTGAGTCAATATCAGATGTAGAAAAACTACGTTAACAAGGGATGGAGTCGTTCAATTTAATTCTAATGCGAAAATCAATAGTTGACCGCCTCATGGAATAGGAGTTAGCTTATACGGTTCGGATCGTTAGATCCTAGGTTCGATCCTCGGGTCGTGCTGAAATCCAGACGTTAATTGCACCTAACCACCTAAAAGTCTGGTGTGTGGTGGGTTACCCGTGGCTCAGCTGACCATAACAGGACATACAGATTTCAGACAGGCAAACAGATACAAATTTTCAAAATGGCTAAATATCAATTTAACTTTTTGAAAAAAATGATGTTTAGGTATAATTTTGCTCCTTTGAGCTTAAAATACCGGAAGTTTCAGGGATGGCCTGCAGGGTAAACTGGTTAACAGATTTTTAAAATAGTTACACTATCCCCATGTTTTTTCAGTTTTCTGATAAAAACTACGTTGCCCGGGATTGGATAAGTGCCCGGTTGGCGATAGGCTTGCCACTTATCACATTACGGGACCGAGTATCTTCGGCTAATCGTGGGTACTCTGGTTGTACTTCTGCCTACCACTTCGGGGATACGGGCGTGAAGATACTTTTCACGCCCGTATCCCCGAAGATAAATTTCGACTTAGGTTGCTTAGATAGACAACTGAAGGTCGATTGAGTGTTGATGGAGTTATGTCAATCAAAAATCAACAAAACCTTGCGTTATAGATCACGTAAACCTGGCAGTTTCTAAGTCCAGTAACGCTAATGTCGTTAAGGTTACAGAGAATAAGTTACTTATCACGCCATCCGACAAACCAGTTGAGATAGGCTTGCCATTTGTCACTGCGGGACCGAGTACCTTCGGCTAATCGTAGGTGCACTGGTTGTACCCCTGCCTACCTCGTCGAATATAAGATACTTTTTTTCGAAGGATCTCATAATAATAAAGGTAAAAGGTTGATTTGTTTATTTGTCATGTATAAGATAAAAGGCTGCTGTATGTACCGAATTTTAAATTAATTTACCTATAAAATAGCACATTGTCAGAGAGTAACTTCAACTTATTATTTTATTATTTAGAAAAATTGAGGATTGAATCGAGATTTCACGTTCTCAAAGCCTGGGATATCAGATTATAAGATTAAGCAATAATACTAATAGGACAACATTTGTTAAATATAAACTGTTCATAGTTAGAACAAAATATTTTTCTAGCATATTTTAATATTTTCATAAAATTACGTCGACACAAGTATGAAAACAAAATCTTTTTAATTTGAAATCTTATTTTTTCGCTATTTGTGTAGGAACAAGTAGTAAATGAAAATGAAGTCTTCTAGTTGCTCAAAAGATTTTTCAATTACACTCAAAAAGTGAGATTTCATCTTTAAGAAGTTAGGCAGCCTTACAACTCTCGAAAGATATTAAATTTTACGGTTTATATACGGTTTAAGATATTAAATTTTTATTACCTTAATTAAGTAGGTTGTTGTATACAAATAGTCCCACTAGATGCCCACTACTTTTAAATGTGATGGTATTTACGATATACATGAAAAATAGACTAGTCTTTAAATTGTTGAAACAAAAAACGCCATTTGTTCTTTTAATGGATTGTAAATAATATAATCTATACTTCCCATCGTCGACATTTGGTGAAATTCCGTTACTTTTGGACACAATTTATAATGCACTTTTACTTTAGTTTGTTTAACAATGTTGTGATATGAAATTAAATAGTCCCCGAGCCAGCCAGCCGAGCCAGGCCGCTTCTGACATCGCTTTTGAAACACAGGAGCACATGTGAAAGTTTGCGAAAATTTGAAAATTAACTAGATTTTGTCGTTGAGTTTTGTAGTTATTAAGGTATGACGATATAATATCACTTTTCTTTACGGTTCACGTTCCTGACCTGGTACCGGTATGTTTTAAACGCAGTAAAACTGCAAACAACTGACTTCCCATTGGATCCCCATTTATCAGATCTTCACCAAATTATAATAGGACCACCTGGAAAGTAGACCCTTTCAAATAAAAAATATTACAAATCTGTTCAAGCGTCTTCGAGTAGGTACATATGAACACACATAAATAAAAAGATTTCGATGAATTGAGAACGTCCTCCCTTTGGAAAGTCGGTTGAAAAAATAATAAATTTGAGTATTACTTGGTTCATACGAGCAGCACTTAATTATTACGTAATGAACAATCAGCTCATCAAGCAGGCAGAGTTTTCAGCGATATTAAATGCTCTCGATGCATCAAGCTTATGCAAGCTTGTTTCGATATGCATCAAATTTAAAAACAAATACCATCACGCTTATATCCTGTATAGATAGACGGAGGTGCAATTAGTGTACTCACGTTTAGCCAATGGTATCAAGTACTATAATGAGTTTTCCCTGTGATGGTCCAGGCCTTCTTTGAAGAATAAACCATCTGCGAGGCAGTTCATTAGAAGCGAACGATTGGTTATATGATTCACAAGCATCGCAGCCACTAGATGGTAGAGTTCTGCGTTGTCTCGTCCGGGTCCGGTATCACAGCATAATAGCGTCAGTGCTTGTCACTGTCGTGTTCCAGTTTGGAGGGTAAGGTAGCCAGTAAAATTATGTATGTGGTGTAAAGACCCCACCACAAGGATAGCAGCGCACCATTTACATCTTTGGTATCTATAGGCGATAGTTTTCTCTTTTCATCAGGAGAGTCATCTGCTTGTTTGCTATCGAATGATATAAAATACCTTCAGAATTGCAATGCGCAGTTTCCTATTGCAAATGGCTGTATAATTTGGTGTTGTTAATTATTACAATTAATATTGAACTAAATAAAATCGAGTGGTGGAGTACATCCATTTACCTATATAAATATTCTGATTCATATATTTTAAATTATAACATTTAGCAGTATTCAATTTTCAAGTTGATAAATTTGTGTTTTTTGATTTTAGGACATACATAATACAACCACATACGTAATATAGAAGCAATAAACTTATTTTACTTTAGATTCTTAGCTGTATTGGTTTGAATTCAATTGAAAGAAGAGAAAGAAAATTAAAAAAAAATCGACACTCTAAAATCAGAGAAATCACAGAAGCAAAAGACGTACTTGTATAAGCCTTAACCGCAAAATGGAAATGGGCTGGACATGTAACACCCCCAGAACCAGAGATGGACTAAAACAGGGACTTCCTTGTGGAGGGCCCCAAGTTGGAAAGGCCCACAAGGAAAATAAAAAAGGGAAGACCGTTTGCAAGATGGGACGAAGATATAACGAAATTAGTAGGGCAAAACTGGATGAAATCAGTTTAGTCTAGGGAAGACTAGCTATCTTTGGAGGAGGCCTTTACCCGTGGAGGTATTCTTACAAGTAAAACAAAAATTATAAACTAGATTTACTAAATTGATATACTTAGCAAATAGAATTAAAAATAGAATGATCTGTTTTAAGATACTTTTTTTTATAGAAGAGGGGGCCAACGAGTACACCTGACGTGACGTGCACCTGATGGTAAATGACCACCACTGCCCATGGACATCCGTAATACTTGCAAGAAATATAAGGCATTTTTATATTATTTTATTTATTATAAATCAGGATTATGCGACTGTTTCTTACTTAAAAAATAATTAAATCCGACATATAAAGATAATTAAATGCACCCCGAAGTCCGCTGCAAACTAATTTTTTTAGGCGTACACTTTTGGATTTTCCAAACAATTAAAATTATAAAATAATATTAAAAAATATAAAATTCAACGCGTATTCACAATAATCATGCGCAGGTGCTTAAACTGATGACAAAACAGACAAAATAAACGATTAACGACAAACGAACAGCTTAAACAAAGTAACAATCTAAAAAGATAACGAAGTAAAAGGATAAAATGTATGGGATTAAAGAACATTATTATGAACAAAGACGTTTTCACGTCAAAAACCATTTTTTATCTTAGCAGGCGCAAAATTATTATATGTTTTCATGTAAATTGATACAAATATTAAAAGAACGATCTTTTCAATCAAAAGGAATCTGTATAGTTCCGATATTTGCAATATTTGCGTGGGTTAGAAAATTAAAAATATGAATTCAACGAAGTCGTAGAGCTGCTTTTATACATTTTTCAATTACACTTCAAAGATGATAAATTATCTCCAAGAAATCAGGTAGTTATAAGAAGACATTACGTTTTTTATTACATTAATTTACGAAAGTAGGTGTCGATTTCTATGGCTTAATGTATTTAAAAGTGAATTTATATGCATTAAACATTTTAAGCATCGTAGTAGTCAAAAATATCTATATTTTAATATGTGAAGCAAAGGATATGTACCCCTTTTTACGACAATTACGCTAACGGTGGAGAATAACGGAGGAGTGCAGAAACCTAATATTTTTAATTTATAATATGCAACAAAAATACATTAAATTAATAAAAATACACATTTGACATACATAATAATATACACTCATTTATTTATGTTTATGGCTCAAAACTGTTGTCAAACTTAGAAGAGATTTTATTGTTTTGTTTTAAGTTCGAAATATTACGAAAGGACGATCGCTAGTCTTCTTGATATATAAAAATTAATGTTTGTCTGTATGTCCTTTATAGAATCGTAAACTATGTATTTGTTCATGTGATGATATTTAGCAAAGTTTTTGTGCATAAGCCCACGAAGGCTTCTGAATTGGTGCGAGCAATTTTCGACTTCCAATGAATTAACAATGATTCCAATGAATTTATTTAAGATCTGCCCCGGCTTCACACGGATTATAATATAGATATATTCTACATATTAACCTTCCTCTTGAATCACTATATCTATAAAACAAAACCGCATCAAAATCCGTTGGGTAGTTTTAATGATCTAAGGATACATAGGGACAGACGGCGGGAAGCGACTTGTATGTAGTCATGATATAGTTTGGATAATGGATATTATGGGTTAAGTTTAAAAGTATTTGGTGAATCGCAAGACAACATTGCATTTTAATCTAAGAAAAAAGGTAGAAAAAATTGACATTCAGATTTCCATACACATTTTGAGTAAAGATTTTTCTCATCGATAAAATCGGCGTACGTAATCTATTCGTAACAAGCTACTTGTATATTGGACTTTCATAGACCTCATTAAGTCTTTAAAATAAAAAAAAGCCAATACTGAATGATTTTTCGGTTTCAGCCTTGGTAAATAAAAGCTATTAAAGATTTATCAATCAGTAATTTATATGCATCGATTTTACATATTATTGGTAGTTTCAAATAACTGCCCCATTGCTGACATGCAAAATTATTTATAAACGTCTTAATCTACTCGTATTTTAAATTGTGAATTTATAAAACGATAAAAAGTAAGTATTTTAATGAATATAATGTAATATTATTTTACATCATATTTATTAAAGTACTTATAAATAAATTTACATTCTAACCTCTTATGTTTAAAATAGTCTACATTGTAAAAGGTAATTTCTATTAGCCATTTTTGAGGGCTTTTCTAAACTTAGTTTTAGACAATTGGGTAAATTATTAAAATATATCTTTACTCTTTTGAAAACTTTAGTAATTGGTAAGCGACCAGCTTTTAAATAGAAAATATAATAACGTTATTAAGATAAGGTAGTATTTTCTAGAATTATAAACATTTACCCTGACATGAGAGGTGTACACTGTACATGGTATGATAATAAATAGGCTGGTTTATAAAATTTATTTGAGTAGTACTAATTAGTACGTACACGGTGATATACACCTTAAATTTGACTATATGCCTTCATACCAGGCAGCTTGTAAAAAATGCAAGCGAGGGCTAAACCGGCCTCTACCTATTAGATGGTAGAGATTTACAAAGTCTCACCCGGGGTAAAACGGTAGTACCTCACCGTTTTACCCAGAGACGATGACTGCATCGTATTTCGGTTTCAAGATAAAGGTAATCATGAAAAGGTCCTTTACTTTTAATGCCAAAAGACTTACTTTTAAATATGATGATAATGACAAATAAAAGCATTAATGGAATTATTATCATTTTCAACTTAATTATGTGATTTATCTTTGATCAAAACCATAATTAGCCATCTGTAAATTAGACAGCTCCTAATTATTCTAAAACGCCCTTAATCGCGGTGGATAAATAATTGGTTTTCCACAAGCCGCAATTTCATGTAACTCGCTCGCTTTCCAATTTACAATGTTTGGACTTATAGGAAGTGTCTATTTACGACGCTATTATTAAAATTTATTCAATACTTGGTTATGTATGTTTTAATTTAGTTATATTATAAAATATATAAAATACTTATATTAACAGAAAACAGAAATAAAAGAAGTAAGCGCTTATGTTAATAATTATCATTTAGTAAAGATAATTCTTCAAACCCGTTAAAGGAAAATAAACAAATAAAAAAAAAACAGGTTTATTGCTAATATTTAACTATTCGTGACAAATAAAGTTAACAGAAAAATTATACGGTATAAAAAAAATTGAAAATCCTTTTTTTAATGTTCAATGGTGTGCTGTTGAAGTTTTGGTTAATAAATTCATTCACAATGTTGTATTTGTGCGAAGGCGCATTATCGTGGTACAAAATCCAAAAATTTTCTTTCCACTTCCACAAACCTGGCTATTTTGATCGAATTTGCTTTCTTTAACGCCATATAACGCTCAAATTTACCGTCTGAAAATTAGATACCCTGGTTACAATAGTATTGTTAGTGAAACCAATTAGATAATAACTTTTAATTTATTGTGAAACAGTTCAAATGTATTTTATATAAAAATATAAATAGTGTGTGTATATTTTAGTGTGTATAAGATTGATAATCTTGCTGAGATTAAATCGCTAAATTTTTATCAAAGGATATTCTGTATATCCGAAAAATTCATCAGCGGTCTAAGTAGCCTAGCATGCAAAAATATTATTGAAAATTCTCTTCTTCGAGAATATTTTTTTAACTGTCTTCATTTTTATACGAGTAGTTTATGAAATATTTGCAAAATCCCAAATACCTTTTTTTCATATTTTTATTTATATTCTTTTTTTTCATTTCTTTTCATTCTGGATCGAATGAGATACCGATAGTAAACATGCAGATGGGTCTCCTGATGGAAAGAGCCAAACATCGCCTATAGACACCAAAGATGTTAATAGTGCGTTGCTATCTTGTAGCGAGTTCTTAATGCCACACGCATAAATCTACCGGCTAACTTACCCTCCAAACCAGAAAAGGACAATGACAAGCATTGACGCTATTGTGGCAGGAATAGGAAGGCGGTAGTACCAGACCCGGGCGAGACAATGCTGAACTCTACCACCTAGTAGTCACGATAGTAGTGACTCGTATAGCCAATTAGTCGACTATGCCTGGCAGAACGGCAGTTGATCTATTCTTCAAAGGAGCCCGGACCAACACGGGGTAATGTCCGAGTCCCTTAATAATCTAAGCTGAATTGCTACTAGTAAATATCTTTAAATGTATATGGCGTGTCATAGCGTAGTACTAGTGTACCAATTCACTAACCTTGTAAATGCCAAGAACTTAACATTTTATACTTTCGTACGCTAAGAGTGATATTCTCAACTGCACAACCTTTGCTCGAGATAGTTTAACTATTTTATGTATTTTTTCATCACGGAAAATAAATACTCACTAAGATATACTTCCGTAACGTACTTTTAGTAAACCTGCCAAATAAATGAGGAAATCGTTTTTCGGTCTTGTGAATTCAGCTTTACTTCGGCGATATTTTTTGTCAAGCGTGATATCCAGATCATATCAAATCCACGTATATTGTTAAATCCGTATGTCAGGCAAATAACTCAGGGGACAGATTATCAACAAATTGCGTGAAGACATAATACGAATATGTTGTCGTCACAGATATATCATATACATTTTGGACACAGAATCGGAGTGTATTATCATTTGCTTAGTACTTAATATTTTATTCGTGAAATGAATCTGTAATTTCTTACAGTTCTAATCTGTTACTCTGATACAATTCTGATAGTTAATGGTTAGCGGTGTTAAGTGTGTACTAAGCCAAATGTGTACTGGTTTAGTTAGCTTTATGAAAAGGGCTGTATGTAATGTAGTATTGTTGGTTCCAAATAAAGGCACTTGAGTTGCTCTCTTCTTGTTTGCATTTGCACCAAAGAATATGTTACATACAAAGAGTTACTAAATCAAATTGTACAATACTTTTAGAATGCCATGTCAATTAATTAGCCAGTAGCCATGCTGTCGACGCAATGTGCAATGTCCGTCCCCTTTTCCGCCGACCACAGACTGCTCTCAACTTCCGACAAGTCGCAGCACAGACAATGCACACATATAATATTTACACTACATGTATAGTCCCAGTTGTATATTAATTATAATTAATATATACCTATTGTCCAATTAATAACTTTAATGAAAATCCGTAACACAAAAGAAAAACAGTCTTATATGTGTAAGTTAAGCAGCTAACTTATCTTCTAAACTTAAAAATAGTCGAGTCTTTATACATTGATCATCTGGAGAGTTTGCACAGAAATCTACTACCTTGTAGTTTCAATAATAGTGATATATTTGGCCTTAGCTCGACTCTTAAAAGATGCCAGTAAATAAGGTTGATGATCTAAGCTTAATAAGGTCAAACTGCATAGTCTATTAAGGATTCTTCATTTATATCTGAGGCTTAAAATATATTTTCAGTAAATTTTGTGGAATATATAGAAAGCTCCTTTCTTTTATTTTAAAATATTTATGCATATTTTAAAATAAAAGAAAGGAGCTTTATAATTTTTTAGATTTTATTGAAGTTTTAAAATTAGGAGTTAGGTAGCAGTATAACTTTCAACATATTATATTGTTTTTTATTAATTCATGGTTGTGGGTGTCGTATGCAAACAGTCTCATTTATTCAAAAATAAGGTCATAATCAATACATACTCTGTGTTGATCCGGGCCCCCTTTGAAGTATAGACCATCTGCCATTCTGTCAGGCATATCGTTAAAAGCAAACGATTGACCAAACTTGTCACTACCATCGTGTCTACCAGGTGGTAGTTTTGCAAAAGCTCGTCCGGGTCTGGTACCACCGCCTTAACTATTTCTGCCGCAATAGGACGCTATTACACCAAACCGGAACACGATACTGAGTAGCACTGACGAGTGCTTGTCAGTATCGTGTTCCGATATTGTTTTATACTTATATAAAAAAAGTCCATTATCATTGTAGAATTAATAGGTAAATAAATAACACTATCGTAAATTGCACATTTTTGTGAGATCAGTGAAGTTTTACAGGTCAATAAGCAAAATAAATTACTATTTGTTTAATTACAAACCGACGATTACTACCATTATATCCTAATGTTAATAATTTTAGGCAGTCAAACTTTTCGTAGAATTATTATTCAACAGAAACAAGAATATCATGTGTATTTTGTTCTAATAATGTGGCTTTCTTAAGATATCATCACTACTTCAGATTTCCTATCACTAAGTATAAATCTATTAGCTTTCAGCAACTTTTATCTGAATTGAATAATTTAAATAAATAAAATAAATAAATAAAGCCTTTTTATTTCCTTAATAAAATGTACAAAGATATTATGATTATAAAAAGTACATGCTATTTATGTTTTTTTTTTTTAGATTTTACATACAAAATTATCTATGATTTGTTCTATATTTCTAAAATTCTCTTTAATTATCTAATATGTAAATGTATTTTATTAAATGGATTTTCAAAGATATGGAACGGAAAAAGAGTCTTGACAGACGGACAGGCGGACAGTCGGGCAATGAAGTGATCCTATAAGGCAGGGGTTCCCGATTTTTTTTGGAACACTAACTGAAGATTTTTTTTTTTTGGGGGAACCCTTGAAAGTTTGTAGTTTGGAAAATTTTGTAGTTTGAATCGCTGGCTGGCGGTTCCCGCTCACTCTCGACGACCCCGCTCGCGCGCATGTGTATTTAGGGATATATTTTTTCCATCTGGGGCCTGAAAATTGCAAGTTCTGGCGTAGGTGTGCATTTAATTTAACCCTCGGCCAGACCGCGGAACCCCTGTGACCCTAGGGTTCCGCGGACCACCATTCGGGAAACGCTGCTATAAGGGTTCTGTTTCTTCCTTTTGAGATACGGAACCCTAAAGGCAAATAAAACAGTTTTTCTTCTTATAAGCCAGCTACTTTACCCAAGAAACCGGGACACGACCATGAGAAGCACTGATGAAGAAGGGGCTAGGAAGTATACATATAGTATGTATGTTCCGTTCCAAGCGAAATGTATGATATATGAGAATTCTACTATTTAGTTTATTAATTAAAATTATAATTGAATTACATTTCATGTCAAAATATAATTAATATTGGCTATTTATGAAGATTAAGCTTCAAACAATTCAATCAAAATATGGTCATGCGAATTTGTGCGTCACGAGGATTTTCGAGAGAGGATTAATTTTATTGACAAAACATACAATACCAATAACGTTTTCATTGTGTCGGGGTGGCATTAGGGTTGCTATACCTTCAAAGTAAACTTGATTTAATATAAATTTGAACGTTCTTTCTGGTTTAGGTAGGCGTCTATCATGTACTAGCAATGGTTCACGCGTTCACGACCTTGATTAAAAAATATCTTGGATTTAATGCTGAAAATTTTCTGGCGATAAAGATAAGTTTCATCTCGCCGGGTTCCCTTGCGGGGTAGGCAGAGTAGACCGAACGCCTATAGACTTTACAATTCATTTTTTCGGCGCACCAGTAACTTAAATTGGTCATAGATAATTATATGGTTGTGACATACCGAAAGAGTATGACAAACAAAATTGAATGAATGATATTTATTGTATCTACCATCTATTTATTTTATAATATTTTTACTAAATTGGACAAGTAAGAAAAAATGGACTATACTTTTCACCACGATTCACGAATTTGACTGTTGGCGAGATGAGTTGTGATCCTCATCGCCGCATTTTTATCAACCTGATAAGGATTATCGACTATTTCTAGCGATAACCGGGACCACCGGCTTTACGTGCTCATCCGAGGCACGGGGTGATAACTGATAACACACCACCTGCCAGACTGTGAGTTGCTACTGAGATTTTGAATTTTAGAGAAAAACATTGAAAAACCTTAATAAAACTTTTGCCCGACCCGGGGATCGAACCCGGGACCTCATGATCAGAGCCGAATAGGCTATCCCTTATACATCTACTTATGGTTTTGCTTAGCATATAAGATAGCGTAGTATTTTGTTTAGAATAGTATTTAAGCAAATGGCCGATAGAGAGAGGCCATCAGAGACATTAATGGTGCTTTGCTGTCCATGTGACGAGGATGTAATGCCACATCATAAGTTTAAGGGCTGCTTAACCCTCAGAACCGCAACCCGACATTGATAAGTACTGAGGATTTTGTAGCGAGATGAGCCATGAAACAGTAATGTAAACAGACAGTGTATTATTTTCAACCGAAAAATTAGAGTAGGTATTTATCTAGGTATATATACAAGGTGCCGCTGACACAATCCGTTTAATTTCATACACGGCTTTCACTAGGCCATATAAATACTTTGTAATAATAAAATAATTGGTTTTACTTAAAATAAAATAAATCAAATTTCAAACAAACTAATT
>DWBA01000227.1:0-15195 GCA_018236825.1 Apodemia zela | reverse complement strand
CCCGGGCGAGACAATGCTGAACTCTACCACCTAGTAGCCACGATGGTAGTGACTCACATAGCCAATAAGTCGCTTTTTACGACATGCCTGGCAGAACGGCAGTTGGTCTATTCTTCAAAGGAGCCGTAAATACGGGGAATGATGGTTGTTTCTATCCGTGAGAAGAATCATCAGAATATTTCTGATATCTATATCCTATGATTTAAAAAATTTGCTCTATGATTGATTTGTGGACGTGTTTCGTGACACCGCGTTTATATTGTCTTGTGTTCGCAGGCAGCAAGGAGCCGCTACTGGAGCAGCGCGTGCCCGCCACGTATCTGGCGCTGGAGGAGTGCGTCACACATCTCGCCGCAGAGTTGAAAGAGCCAGTGCTCAGACACGAACAGTACCGGCAATTGGTATGTATGAGTCTCAGCCTAAAGAATATCAACACAATATGCTTATCTATAATGTCTTTAGGTGGCTGGTATCGCTTAACATCAAGAGTCACTTAACTAATATCTATAACATGTTAGGTCCTTCGAGCCGGATATGCCTTAACCTCAGGAAAACTGATTCAAAATGATCTAAAAAAATATATATGGTCCTTCAAGCCGATTTTTATAAATTGGGGGCTTATCATGTGGAGAAAAAGTAATCCTAGTAATATTATAAATTCGAAAGTTTGTGAGTATGTATGTATGGATGTTTTTTACTCTTTCACGCAAATACTTCTGAACAGATTACGATGAAATTTGGTATGTAGGTAGCTGAAGACCCAGAATAACACATAGGCTACTTTTTGTCCCGGAAAAGTGAGTCGTTCCCGCGGGATTCACCAAAACTTTTATACTGCAGCGGGCTGCACGCTTGCAGCTAGTGCCATATAAAAGAGTTTATTGGTTACCTTATTCACCAAACCGGAACACGTTAGTGTCAAGCTTTGACGCTATTGCGGCAGGAATATACAAGACGATGGTACTGAACCCGAGTGAAACGATACAGCAGTCTACCATCTAGTAGCGACTCTTATAGCCAATCGTTTGCCTTTTAATTGCTGTCTGACAGAGTAGAAGTTGATCTGTTCTTCAAATGAAATGTATACTTTCCATCGTCGGCGCTTGGTGAAACTGCATTTTAATATATTACAAAAACTCACTTGTACTTCCAGTTCACTTTAATTAAAGTGAACTGGAAGTACAAGTGAGTTTTTATAATATACCATTCTTCAAAGCCGGCCTGAACTAACACGTGGGAATTATACCACATCATTACATAGTATAAAACAAAGTCGCTTTCTCTGTCCCCTAACTCCCTATGTATTCTTAAATCTTTAAAACTATGCAACGGATTTTGATGCGGTTTTTTTAATAGATAGAGTGATTCAAGAGGAAGATTTATATGTATATATTGTACCCGTGCGAAGCCGGGGCGGGTCGCTAGTATATTATAAACTATTCTAAACAAAATATCAAATTTACTTACTTGAAAACTATCCATAACAGGCTTTTGCTTCATTTGATTATTGCTTCCTACATTAGATATACTTTGTGGACTTCCCGCTTGAGCCAAAGAGGACCATGAGCTGGCATTCTTTAAATTCTGCTCTTGCTTATTTTTAAGTGGTTGTGCAAAATTTGAGTTTTTATAATCATCCAATTTCTTATTCATTTCATACTTAAGTCTATCTTCTGCATTATTTGTAACCATGTTAGATACACCCATTAGGTCTTCAATTGGTTTTGGTGTGAGTAGAGGTTTGCTATCTTCCTTCTTAGGAATCGGCGCCATTAGATTTGTAGCATTCGGTAGACTGAGGTGGGTTTGTGGGGTAACCGGATGTGTGTGGGGTGCTGAATATATCGGGTCAAATATAGACGATACAGGCGCCGACGTCGTCAAACCCGGTATACTCGGAGGATTAATCTCCGGCCTTAACATATCTCTTTCGTGTTTTACAGGCTTTTCCACGAATCCATTATGTGGTGGTACGTACATTTCATTTTTTATTGGATCAGAAGCCTGCGCCATTTCTGCGAGCCCACCTAGTTGCGCCATCAAATTTTGATGCGCTGCATCTGGCATCATAGAGGGTTTCGGTAATGCAAAATCTTCGAGACGTATAGAATTATCCGAAGCACCTGCACCGACATCCATGGGTACATCGGCCTGGAGACTTCGCTCAAGACTGGCGAGGGACCTTTCGATCGGATCTATGTAGTGCGAGGTGTCGACTTTCTCGAGTCCATTTCGCGGCTCGGCTTTGCTGGGAAGCTTTTGTGTATCGGATTCTCGCAAGACGGGCGTGTTGGAAGAGTCTGGTATGTCGTTGACCGGTGGCGGTATAACAGGTGCGGTGACGGCGGGCGGTGGTTTGATGTCAGGCGGCGCGGGCGCGGGCTCGGGGTCAGGAGGGGGCGCGGGCGCGGGAGGAGGCGCGGCTGCGGGTGCGGGAGCGGGAGCGGGAACGGCGGGCGGCGCGGCGGCGGGCACGGGTGCGGGCGCGGGCGTCGGAGACGGCGCCGCCGGCTCGGCCGCTGCCGCCACCGCCGGTGGCGGTAACACCGGCGTCACTGTCACCACAACCTGTTTCTGTCGTAGTCAATACAGTACAATCAGTAACATAATCTTTCGTGATAAGAATATTTATAAAAAACACATTAAAACATACAAAACAAGTGTCTACAAAAATGCATGTTTAGTGTATTGAGTATGTATGAGGAAGGATAAAGTATAAAACGGAGAGCGAGACCAAAAAGTAGGATGAACTGCGTTAGACTGAGTCACCGCCTGACCTATTAATTTCGTGTTTCGGTTGAGATAGAAAGGTACTATTACATCTTCACCAGATTGATAACAACACTATGCTGCTCCCAATCCTTATACCGCGAAAACTACAAATGGGTATATTCTGTAGAATTGCTAGTAGTGTGTAGTGGTAATAGTATTTATATAAGATCGGAGAAAAATTTTTTTCGTATTTTATATACGTCAAGATGTTTTTATCATAATTTATTTACATTTAATTATAATACTTAAATATGTGCTATGTACTTTGTTCGATAACTTATGTAGATAGTGACACAATCCCATTGCTATAGAAATGTTGGGACTTTTGATCAAAATATTAGTACTAGTAAATTTATCAGCCCTCTATTGAACCTAGCACTACCTAAAGAATTCTGAAGAGATCGAAAGAGGTGAAAACCTGAGGTTGCAAAGTCAGGACTACATTCACCCCTCCCTCAATAATTGCCGAGTGGCTAATAATGTGGTCCGCCGTTATCATGATGAATAATCACATCCTATCTGTGGATAAATTTCAGCCGTTTAATGCTCTATTATTTGCTTATGTCTCATCAACTGTTGGCAAGAGATCCGATGGTTTTTCCCGGGGCTAAAAGATCATAATCAACGATGCCCTTCCAATCTCACAATACAGTTTCACTTATTGCGAGTTAGTCCCGATTTCGATAGTGTGTCCAGCTTGTCTAATCTTTGACCATGATCTTTTTCACACGTTCCTGTCGTAAGCAATCCCTTTTTGATTCAGTGATCAAACGTTCATTATGTTTTAACAGATAATCGCAAATAAGTATTCGATTCGATTCATTACGTTTTTGTCAGAGAGGTTGTGTAGCGCCCAAAAATCGAATTTTCTTCTTGTATAGCCACACAAATGGGTCAAAAAACTGTTTCGTGGTCAACACCACAATGTGGTGGTATGTTGTAACTATTAATATGCCAATCTCGCTCCACTTTTTCAAAATTCGCATCGCTTTTATCCAGAGCAGACTTTATCTTCGACATTAAAATTACCAGACCGAAAAAGTTTGAACCAATTTTAAGCCACTCTTACTAGCACTACATTAAGTTAATAGAACGTCAGAAATGTTTTTCGCAGCTTGTCACATGTTTCCCTTTTTTTGTAATATAACTTCCAAATTAAATTCTTGAATGAAAAACAATAGAAAACTTGCGGGAAACCGTTTTTAATTTTTATTTTTCTGTATTTAAAATGTAATGTATTTAATGGTATCAAGTTAAAAACAGTACAACCAAAGAGATTTTACTGCCACTTTTTTACTTATAAAAGACGAAAAATCTTTTTCCCCGATCTATTATTTTGTAGTATTATATACCTACAGTGTGATTTAACAAAATAAATAATAAATGTGATATTTACAGATTGTGATTGAGGAACTTGATGGGACTTCTTTGTCTTTTTTTTTGCAGGCTTTCCGGTGACTGCACCTGAAATTTTTTTAATTCAAGTACATTTTGTTATAAGTTTTTTTTTTTTAAATATATGAATAAAATGTGTTAAGTTACCTACCGAATTAGACATCAGTTTCAGAAGTGCACCTTAAAGAGTATCTAAGCAACAATGTACAATTCATTCTCATTTATACCAAAAGACTTCAACCACTTAAGCTCAAATAGATAGACCCAGTTTTTGAGTCCATATTCAAACCATCAGTCACCATCAAGTTTACTGTAAGGTTATATATATTTAATCACTCAGTGCCTGGCGTATATGAAGTCAACATATCATAATGTTAAGATCTGGTATTCCCTTTGTAGCGTTGCATACTCAATACCAAGATACAGCAAAATGTTATTCGACTATACAGAGTGCCGACTACGGTATCCATTAATTGATACAACGTCTTGGGAATAATAAAACAAAAAAATTAACCCTAGAAACGTAATAGTTCAGGACACAGTATATTTTTTTCGATTTCATCATTTTACTCAGGTTGTATATTCTGTTAACTAATCTTTTTCGATTCATTATATTTTACTCAAAAATCTAGTACTACGGGTTATCAATAGTATCGTAAATTATATTTATTTAACAATCAAGTACTACGACTGCTTATCAAGTATTGTAATGATCAAGTATCATCAATGTTAGTATGCAAATATTGGAAAGGGTGTTTCAAGTTTTATATGATATAACAATGAAATAGTTCGTTTGAAATTTGATTTATTTTAAGTAAAACTATTTTTATTATTATTACAAAGTACTTATATGGACTAGTGAAAGCCGTGTATAAAATTAAACTGATAGTGTCAGCGGCACTTTGTATAATAGAAAACTGCTCCTGGCAACGTCCTAAACTAACTTTGTTAGTCTTTATGACTATTGTCTAATCTGAATGGTAAGTTTGATGGTAAATTTGTGCTAAATATTCTAGCCCCGAAGATGGCAACCTGATGTGTTGGCCATATGCAAGGAGCATATCTATATATATAAAAATCAATGCCTATTTTCCTTGGTCACGACATCACGCGTGAATGGCTTGACCGATTTCGCTAATTCTTTTTTTGTTGTGTTTGTAATAGTCAGGAGAAGGTTCTTATAAAAGAAAATATTTAGAAAATTGCGCGAAAAATTAGAACATTTAAGAATACTTAACCACCATACAAAGTTCAATGCCGTTATACCAATTTGAATTCAATATTCATAATTAAGACAGGACAACGTCTGTCGGGTCAGCTAGTGCGCAATAAATCTACAGCCAATTGCATTGGATGCATAAATAGTGTTCATAACAAATATAAAGTAAAGCCCACCATTAAGCCTAATCTATAAAAAATTCTGGAGCCTACTGCTACTAGACCACAATAGCATCATTGTCAACAGAAAACCAAATAAATTTGTTTATGAACTTTAATGTATTCTTTTCAATTGCATATAAATAATAATCATCATTGATGACATTTGTCTTTTTCCTTTATTCCATTTGACGCACTTACTAAATTTTATAACTGTATTAAATTTGACCTTTCTTATTCGAATTTATAATATGGATTGAAAAAATGTTTAAATCATTATTGTTCATTTTAAAAATAAAGAACAATGATTTATATAAGTCGTAGCAATTTACATCAAACATTTCAATGGCTATAGAGGAGAGACATCTTAGTATTTATTTTGAATGCGGACTATTTAGTTTTCAATTGAGTAGAGCTATAATCTGAGGCGACTTCCATAAATACTTGCTTGCATTTAACTTTTTTTGTAAAGTTAAGCAGTATATACTAAACAAGGATTCTTTTGTATGAAAATCAACGAAACGCAAGTTACTAAAAGCCAACCTAGAATAATGTGTCATCATTAGGACAATAACAAATTATTTTTATATCTGTAGTATTTACAGGTTGACGGGTAAGACTGTACATACTAAAGGAGGGTGTTCAGTACTAGATTCTGATTTTAAAAAGATTTAAAAAAAGTTTGACCAAATTATCCAATAAAAATGTTAAGTACGGACACCCACCCGTGCATAGATATCGGAGTTCATGGTTACAAACAGCTTTTTGTGTCGGTCAAAGCGCGCGTCTATCACTCACACGGTCGCCATACATTTTTAAAATTACTACACTTATTTTGTGAGGTTAACTTATCTAGTTAAGCAATATTCTCTTTTTATTATATTTTTATTGGTTACATATAACCCGTGTCCTTAACAATTTAGTCATTTACCAGTCAACCTGTATAATATAGTAGTCTGATATAGTCTGTCCATAAAAAAATTAAGTAAATTATCCAATTGTATTTAATTAATTAGTTTGTGTCCTGTTAATGCGGGATATTGCTTGTTATTAAAATATAATCGTAAGAAAAGTATATTTTAATAAAATAGTTTTTAACTTAATCGATTAGCCACAGACAAAAACTACCTTTACTTGAAGGGGTTGAGTAAGACTTCTGTCTAGTAATGATAACTTTTATTAGCACCTTCCTGTTAAATAATAATGATTTAGTAGTCAAGTCCTTGGTGTTCACTTTGTAATCTAAAGTTATGCATAAGATTAATATGCACATCATGTTTATTTAATTTTCTAACATTAGAATCTCTTCGGTTCGCTTAATATTTTATTTATTAACAAAAAACATTTTTCTGTCATGTCACGCTCATTTTTTAACTTCAGATCTCAGGGGACAAAAAGAAAATAAAATTCAATATGTTACTTAAAAGTTTTACTTAAATTTTTGTTATAAGTATATCGAATTATATACACAGTTTATTTATTACCACTCATTCTTAAAAACTAATCAATTTAGTTATGAGGGCTGATTAAATAAAATTAATGTAATATAATTTACACATGGTGTTCCTGTTTCTATACTCTCAAAAACTATTCTAACAAACAAAACATTGCATAGGATTTCATTGTACCATGTTTGTCGAAAATATACTTATATGTTACTTTAAATAAAGTAATATCCAAAAAATATTTTAACCAGACAACCATAATCTCTGATAACTTACATAAGAAATGCTAACAAGAGTATACAAACAATTCATTTCATTTGTTCTCTTCCTTTCTTGGCCATAGGAAGTATATTTATCATTGGAGCCAAGGCGACGAAACACGGACGTAAAATTGTAATATATAGTAATTCAAAATTAAAACTAAAAAAACAAAACTTTTTATGAAACATTATTTTAATGTTTCTCTACTTTTTAATGATTTAGTCTAAAAGATTAAAAGGAAAAGCATCGCCTTAGCCTAGTACTCTAATGTATAACATTAAATACTAACTTACAAAAAATGATTACTAAAGTTGTACTTGGAGGAAATTCAATTGCTTTACTCAGTGAAATAAATCGACTAATTTACTGTGGTAAGGAATGTACACATGTCAATTTTTTCCACTGTCACCTAAAACTTCTATAAATACCTCCAATAAAATATTATCAGGCCACAATATTAAATAAAATAAATATAATAAACATTTATAAAAGGATTCTGAATATTCAAACACAATGTTAAAACTTTTAAAAAAAATATGATGGTTGTCATAAAAGCCATAAAATCCTCCATTTCTACGGGCACACAATAATATTTCTCTCAGTTTATTAACATAGATATATATACATATTTCCCTGATAATTACAATCTATTGTGAAATCAGGAAATATAGCTGATATTTAAACATCAATCTGTACAAAAGTGAAATAAATTAAATAATACACTTGTAAATTACACTAGATAATATGATATATTACGTTTGTAATTTATAACCTTTCCAAATATTCTATGAAGGTGTTACCAATTAAGCTAAATAAAGTAATACTAACATAACATAATAGAGCTGCAATTTTATCTCTAGCCCCAGTTGTACAACAACTACAAATTTCACAAAGCTGGTACAGAATTTAAACTATATCATAAATATGTGATGTGAGGGACCAGGCAGCACAATATTATTATGACAATTTTAATATTGCACATAATAGTGCAATATTCGTTGGCCGGCAGGCTCATTATAGAAATCAAAATATTATTACATTATACAATGAAAACTACTTCTAAAATACTGTTGTCTGCCACTTGCTTTTCTCGTATTTTTTTTTTTTGATAAACAGTACATTAAAAGTTATGTCTTACTTTTGTCAATCCTTTATTTAGCCAACTCCAATCTAATTAGCGTACTGCCTTATTAAACCTATTCATTTAAATGACGTGTTAATAATTTTGTCTGAATATCAAGGCAAATTGGCATGTTACCATAATCAATACATCGGACTCAAAACAGACATAACTTTAATATTATTTTACTTATATTGTAGAGGATGGAAATACATCATTATTTATCTCTTTTTTTTGTGTTAATCAACTGCGGTTTGATTATTTTAATTGTTTTCACTGACAAACAGTATTTTAGAATAACTTGTACCTTAATGTGAACAAATTGTGTGTTAAGAGATTCAAAGAGTCATATTTTTAACTATCCTATGCATAAATTTGTGTAATTTAAATAGATACATAATATATGCCAAGCACCTGCCAAAACAAACTATTGCACCATTTTCCTCCCTCCTTCTCCGGGACTTGGTCACACATATTAAGCACTTTAGTCTAATACAAGTTTAATAAAACATGTTACATTCATTCAATGGCTTAATAACAATCTACAACAGTCTAAATTCATTGAATATTTGTATATTATCACAATACTATGTTCAATATGAATAAGTTTGCAAACAATTTGTGGAAGGAAGGAGGCCAGCTTTGGTTTTCAATATTCATGGTAAACGTTATATTCACATATCATGTCGATATTTGGGAGCAAGCATTAAATTATCGAGCATATCACCAATAAAACCATACCTTTTCAATTTTTTCAAATTTTTAACTACAGCATGTCACTATACGCCCTCGTGATAGCAGCAGGAGTAACAGCTTGCTCGCTAGTTATCCGTCCTTACACAATTGTTTGCATTACGATACCGGAGGCCGGATACCGGAAGCCGGATACCGGAAGCCGTGTACCGGAAGCCGTGTACCGGAGCCGTGTGCCGGACGCGACACCGGCCGCCGCCGCACACCACCCAACGCACACTCAACACTGTTATACCGTGAGATCTGAAGTTTCCAGAAGCGTTCGTACCGAGAGATTCCAATTTAGGGATGCAAATGAAACAACATCGCATTCAAGGACATGATATAGTTAAAAATATTAATATGAAAAGGTATTTCCTATTGGTTTAATAAAGCGAACCGATTCGTCAAACCTTACCGGCACTGTTTATGTGAACACCAAAGCTGACTTCTCCTCCCGTACTATTGTTTTGTGCCTTTACCAACATTTCTTATTAAACTCCATTCCAATTTTGATTATTGCCTGATCGATCGTGTTAGTGGTGTCCCTCATCTCAATATCACAGTTACGGAAATTATATAAACAGCTTCTTTTGATTTCTTGCACGCAAGCTCATACACACAACGCAAACACCAGTCACATTTAAAAAGGTAAGTACTAAATTTGAAATAATATTTTATTTTCAAAGTAAAATTCAATTATTTCAAAGGAATGGATGTCTACTAAATTTTAATTTTATAGCCCTGGACTTACGACTTACAGTTGTTGATAGATACTTGGCAACTACTTAGGCATTCTTTCAATCATCACCTCTTTTTCCTCATTTTAGTTAACACAAATGTAAGACCACCTCCTCTGCTGGTAAAAGAAGGCCACAATAATAATCACAATCAAAAATATAGATCAATTTAATAAAAATTGACCCTTTAAAATATTGTAATAAATTAAGCATAAAAAAGGACAATCCGTGAGTCGGACTAAGTGTGACGTATAATTCATCATAATTATAAATTCTATATATTATTCGCTAAAACGAGAAAGATTTTACATTCCATATTCATATACTTGTCATTCATTCTGTCACTGACGATTCTAGACTAGAATAAAATATTTAAAACATTCCCATCCCACATTATAAAACAGTACCACGATCAGTCGTTTGGATAAAAAAAATACTGGCAAAGGTAAAAACCTTACTCGACGAAGTTTAACGCAAATCACCTAAGCTTACGCGAAGATCTCAAGCATATTGTAGATATCCTTGCAACATGAATAGGGTTGCCAGCCCCGTGCATTATATTGTACTATATTATACCTTGGAGTACTATATACTATTCACGAAATATATAGTACGTAATATTCCGATGAGACCTGACAAAATTAAATGCTACTAATATTAGATTTACATTTTAAGTATAACTGGATTCTTGCCATAAAATGCTATATAAAAGTACTTTTCCCCGAAAAACGAGATGGCAACCCTATACTGGAAGGTTGTTCTTAATTAAATGCATTATCGTCAAGGTTTAATGTTGGTCTAACCTGCTTCGCTGTCGCTGGTGTCCGAGGAGCTGGTGTCAGTGCTTGAGGAGGAGTTGGAAGAGTCGGAGGAGGAAGATGACGACGACATCCCGCCCCCGCCAAGGCCGGCCTCCTTGCAGCCTTCTGCCAAAACCACAACCTCACTTACCTGATCACACATACCGTGCCAACACTAAGAATGCCTCATTGATACACAATGCTTGTACGTATGTCAAAATATCCCCAACATCATTGAATGATGAGAAGTCGAAACTTTTTGAATATGTCAAAACAACTCATGTGATTTAAATCCGCACTTTAGCCACACTTTTTGGTGTGAAAAAAAGACTACTTAGGTCATGGGAAAGTGTGGCTGAAGTGAGGGCTTAAGTGACACATTGCTTACAAGATATAAAAAGAAAAAAAAAGTATTTTCACGCTCCTATCGCTGAAGAGGTAGGCAGATGTACAACCAGTGCACCCATGATTAGCCGAAAATATTCGGTCCCACAATGTGATAGGTGGCTAGCCTATCGCCAACCGGGCACTTTTCCTATCCCGGGCAATGTTGATTTTATGAGAAACAGAAAAACACATTTTTTTTAATTGCGCGACCATCCGGGAATCGAACCCGGGACCTCGTGTGGTCAACTCCGGCACTGGACCACTAAACCACAGAGGCGATAAAAGATAAACTTTTTTAAACGAGTCTTTTGAAATATTTAGTTTTTTAAATTATTTAAATATTTTTATATTAAGTTTTTTGAAATATTTTGTTTTTTTTTTATTTTTAACACAAGCAAGCTATTTCAATGTATTGCTACAGTCGGCGTCTGTTTAGTTTGTCAGACAAGTCCGATGCTAATAAATTATAATATAACAGGGAACATTTTCATAATGTTATTGATTAAATAATATAAAAAATAGATACCCCTATTTAATTAAGGTATTTTAATATATGAATAAATTATCTGCAATAAGGCTAGAGTTTCACATAATAATTACTTTAATAATACAAAATCCACAGCGCTTAATAATAAAATAATTAACTAATGACTAGATTCACTCTAGTTTTTTTTAATTATTATATTATTTACATATTTCAAATTTGAAATGTGGTGTAGCAAATTATAGTGGAAAGCATCAATTTCGTGAATTCAATTAAAGAATACTTTTTAAAAATGAATATTTAAATAATAAAATTATTTTATGTATTTTTTTTTGGGTTGGCCCAGTAACAATACAATTTTGTTTCTATAGTTTGTCCAATGAAACTAACTAATAGGGACTGAACGTCATTGGTAGGAGATAAGGTACTTAGGGCGCATAAAATGTCAGGTCAAATGTCAGGTCCGATTCTGTCTCTTGAGTGTTGCAGTCTGCAGACGTGATGTTAGTTGCTTATATATGTAATAATAGTTAACAGTTTTTAACTAAATGCAATCAAAACTTTGAACTATTACAAAAGTTCACAGCAGCAAGTGGCAGAACAGCACACAGGTGGTAGAAAGTCTTAGAACCTAGAATGGACGTCATTGCCATTAGTCGTTTGTCAGATCTTGATTTTTGTTAGTAGAAATGTCACTTTTTGTTTATTTTACGTAAGTTTGTTTTACACACAAACTTTGAGATGTCTATCCCAATTAATAAAAATATTTGATTTTGTGTGTTCTTAAATTTTAAAAGCCATTGTAATATTTTTATTTTATTTATTTAGGGATTTCGTTTTAAGATTGATAATTATAATTTGAATAAATGAGCTGTGAATAATGAAGTATCTTTGTTTAATCGTCAAAAAACATACATACATCAACAAAGAAATGATCACTAAAGGACACATTTTGATAAATCATGAATTGAAATTCCCTTCCCATTGATATTGTACACATTATTAGAGAATGTAAATATTATTTTATACTCAATTTTGCTTTCAATTAAAGATTATGTTCAAGTAACTATTATTTTAGATTAGAGCAATTAAGATCAGCAATGTAAAAGTAGGCTAACATTTTAATGGATTAGTCACGCCCACTAACAAATCCTGACAATTTAAGTTGGTTTTTCATCCTTATCACTTTCATACAATTGTGCAAGGGAGAAGGCGCCATAATTAGCTCGTTCCGTTGGACAAACTATAGTTTGGAACCGCAATGATGTTGATAAGACCTATTTAAAAAAATTGCATCTTTTGACACTTCTGCAGACTTTTTTTATAAAAACAAAAAATAAAACAAATTTGTAATATGATCATATCATCTACTAACATTATGTAATAAAAATTGATGATCATTGATCATGTTAACTATATTTGCTGTAAAAGTACCTGATGTAAGTTTTGTTTTAAATATGCCCGGATATGTTTAATGATGCCCGGTTTCAGATGCACTTTTAACGTCGGTTTATCTGTTCGTTAATGCTAACTGTTCAATAAATAAGGAAAATGAGTTTCTGAAGTACACATTGTTAAATTAACCCTAAAACTTTAACTAGTCAACATGTGCAGTTTATTAATCCCATAACTTTATGTAATGTCTTTTGTTCTCATAGATTACTTTTATGCATATATGTAATATTTTTCAAAGTTTTTTTGTCTGTCTGTACTCACATTACAAAACTAGTTTGTTGTGACTTCAAAAACTCTGTAAGAGATAAACAAACTTTATCCTTTAGGTAACCAATCAATAGTCGTTGATAATTTAACTGACAACTTCATAAACTGAGCATTAATAGTACTTTTGACTACGGTCCCTAATTGGAGATACTTTGACATACGTAAACTGTGACAAATATCAAGAACGCATTCTCACTACGATAGCACTCTAATCTGCACAGTGGAACATAAAAACCAAATCGCCTGATCAAGTGTCAAACTCACAAAGTGAAGTTTAACTCAAAGTTGTCATCAAGCCAGTAGCAAACAAATAAATAATGGACATCGAAAAACATGAGAAACAATCATCCAACATGACAAAGACAATTAACAAAAAGTAGTTTTGTTCTAAAATCATTTGGAATTTTAATGCTATAATGCAATTACTATGATATAATTTTAACGTCATTTATAAGAGTTTCTCACACGCGAGCAGTGATTTTTTTCTAGGCAATAATATGGTCGCCTAGTGTAAACAAATCACACCACACATCGCACATAAAGGGAAGGACTAAGATGGATATCACAAAGAAAGGCTTGAACCAACCGACATCCAAAGGCTCATGCTGGCAACGAAAAGGGTTTTGACCCTGGTGCGTATCTTATGTTGCAAAAATATTTCGATACAAGGAAATCAATGCCAGGAATAGACATGATCCCAGATTCTGAATGTTCCACAATATTAATTGGTTTACTTATTTACCTACGTAATATTAATAAAAATCTAGTCAAAATTCAAAAATTCTATCTATATCCATATTGTGATCATACAATATTGTTATCTCACGTACAAAACATAATGGTTAGGGCTATTTGGAGCAGATATATTAAAGAGCGACTGTATATCAGTAATCATTATACAGTCTAGACGTGTCAGTAATCCTTAGTAAAAGTTAGCCAATGCCCATTATTTATCTTGAAAATCTGTACTTCTAGTGGTAGCCTTTGCTCAACCACCCATCACTCTATTGCAGTACATATCAACCTGCCTATTGAATTAGTAAAACTAAAGCCAAAAGCTTTTACTTTTTTTGTTTCCCACAAACTTAAGAGTTAAACTTGCTACACCCCCACCGATGTCAATGGCACAAATGTACAGATGAGCTTACAACTATGATAACATAAAAAACTTCAAAAAGAATAGTCATAAAATAATATCAATACAATGCTTGAATATGTTGTTGATATTCAAATTGTACACTTCTTGGAGTAGTAATTTTGTAAAAAAACATTAATTTTTTCACCAAGGATTTGTCAACCTATTCAAGCTTTGCATGGAAGAGAATATATCTTTGAACACAAGCTAAATTTGTACCTATTTCTAATTCTGAAGGAATTAAAATAATTACCTTTTTTAGGTTGCTGTTTTTTATGAGTTCCTAACTGTCCCGAGACATCCTGTAATCTTTTTTCTAACTCTTGTTTCTTCTCTGCCATCTGTTCGTCCTTTGACTTTCCAGACACTTTTCGATCTAAAACAAAGATTTGAAATTAAGATATAATATATTATGTTCCTTATTTATCAGTGTTTATTTTGCAAAAAATTGGCTATTTCTTTATTTACGTTGCCCTGGATTGGATAAAGCGCCCGGTTGGCGATAGGCATGCCACCTATCACACTGTGGGATCGAGTATCTTCGGCTAATCGTGGGTGCACTAGTTGTACTTCTGCCTACCCCTTCAGGGATATGGGCATGAAGATACTTATTATATTATGGAAAAAGGCTAAAATACCTACTAGAGCTGTTCACCTCTGGTTTATGTTAAAGGTTAAATTCCACTTTTCACAATTTATTAATTGTAAATCAAGTGAATGGTTTGTTACCCTTTGAAATAATAATCATCATATCTTCACGCCAGATCCCTTACGGGGTAGGCAGAGAGAACCGAGTGCCACATGTCACGATCCTTGCAGATTTGT
>DWBA01000226.1:0-15202 GCA_018236825.1 Apodemia zela | reverse complement strand
CCTTTGTGTACCTATGTGTATTAATTATAATAAATTATACTGTTGCTATGCTGTGTAAATTTTGGTGCGCAATAAAGCGTAGTGTAAATAAGTCATTTATTCATTCATTCATAATAATTCAATAAGCCCAAAATGTGATTACAATATTTCTCAACACATTAAACCTCGTTTTTAAATACGAGACGAATCTGGTGAACGTTTCAATTTCTTGTTAAGAATAGTTGCAACATATCATAAATTTTGAAATTTTTTGAAGTCCAGTATCAGTTTAGACTATATAAGATATTTTACCAGTAACTCGCGTAAACTGAACTGATTTACTTAATTTAAGGATAACATTACCCACTTTATGTTATTGCTAGGATCACAGTCGAAACAAGCACACGTCAAACTGGTGATCAGATGCAATCTAGTGCAGTTATAACCATTTCAAAAGTCAACCGAACAGACGATGGCTTATATGAATGTGTCGCTGAGAATGAAGGTATGGAAGTGGAGGTTTAATTTTTTTATAATATTTTGTTTTTGCTTTTATAAAATAAGTTTTATAATTTTCGTGTGCATTTTCTTGTTAGGTGGTGAAGCCAGGAAGAACGGTCATTTAACTGTACATTTTAGACCATCATTTGAGCATATGACTAATGTTCCTATATGGAGTTGGAATGGACAGCCTGTTAATATTAGCTGTGTCGCTGAAAGTATACCCAATGCAACAATTAAATGGAAGTACGTATCAAGTTTCTAAATATGTCAAGCACCCATTATAATTAAAATGAGATAGCTAAATAGAATCGTTGCTGTTAAGGATAGACACTAATTTGAATCAGTGTTTTATGCAATAATGAACTATTCCTTTGGAAGAATTTCGTATTAAGTATTCTATACAAAATGTAATATTTTTTTATAGCAAACAAGCAGATGGATCTCTTAATAGAGATACAATACAATACATCTACAATTATTAGACAAAATTGTCTAATTTTTATACTGAAATGTATAATTTTATACTGTGTATGCAGTGGGTTACGTGACTGGTTGTGATAAAAAATTAAGTAGTTTTACAACTACTTAATACAGCAGCAAAGAAAGAAGGAACTACTGGGAAATCAATATGTGTATATTTTTCTCCCTAATTTTGAACTAAATTGAATATTGTTTAACGATTTTTAAAATCTTTCAGATTTCACGAATATGATTTAGTGGAATCACCACATGTGAGGATATATGGTTCTGGACCGATAAGTTATGTAACCGTTACACCTTTAGATAGGGCTTTATATGGTGTCTACAAATGTATTGCTACTAATACTCTTGGCGAAGCTGAACACAACATTCAGTTAAGAGAAGCTTTCCCGCCAGGCCCAGTTTTGCAGGTAATAAAAAAGATATATGTATATATAAATAGTAAAAAAAAGAAAATAATATAATTCTAAAAGCAAAATTAATTATGTTATATGTATTTTAGGCAAGACAAGAAACAATTACGGCCACGTCAGTATCATTTAACATTGTTGGACCAGCTGAAGAAATGGGACCACCGATATTGGCATATACGACTCAATATAAAGAAAACGGAAATTTTGATTGGAATTTAGCAATGAATAGGACATGGTCTGCTAATTCTCCGTATATTATTGAAAATTTGAGGCCTATGTTCACTTATGACTTTAGATTTGCGGCTGTTAATCAAGTTGGAGTTGGAAGTTGGGGCGCTCCTGTAACTGTTATCATGCCAAGGAGGTAAATATAGTTTGCACTGACATTTTTAAATAAATAAATAAATATGACTGGACAAATTACACAAAATTGATCTAATCCCAAAATAAGCAAATTATTTACTTGTGATATGGGGTCAGTCTACTACAACGATACTAATACATAGAATTACATATATAAATACTAAAATATATTTAATAAACACCCAAACCCAGAAACACATACATCTATGCTCATCAGTCATCACACAAATATTTGTCCCTGCTAGTTTCGCTAACCACTCAACCAACGGAGTGGTAAATATTATTACTTTGACCTAAAATAATGATAAGATAAAAATGATCAGACCCGAACTAAATAAGTTATTTTTAAAGGTCACCACCAGAACAACCTAAATGGAGAGAAGCAATTAGTTCAGAATCTCTTATTCATGGAAAATATGCAGACAAATATGAGCTTCAATGGAAAGTACCAGCCCATAATGGCGAGCCAATCGATATGTACGAAATTAGATACTGTCCTGTAAGTATAACTTTAATGCGGCTAGAGATTTATATGAGCAAAAAATTGCGAAAAATGATTTTGAAATTCAATTTTATTTTCAATGTTAAATTTAGGTCATGAAAGTCAGCGGGGAATGGCGAGTGTCAGATGAATCAGATTGTATAAAGGAAGAGTTGAAATCATATGAAGCTATAAGTTACGAAGTGCGAGGGCTACGTCCTGACACACGATATCAAATACATGTCCGTGCCCACAATCTGCTAGGCTACTCTTCACCTGCTCAACTTTATATTCAAACTGCTCTTGGTGAGTATAGTCCTGATAATGAAATACCACTTCGCGCCGGCTTCTACGATGTTTACACTGCACCTGATCCAAAAATATCCAATGCGAATGCTTCAGACTTTTGTGTTCGTGTTTTAATTTTGTCATTAGTTTTATCACTATTTTTGTAATTTCCATTTGATTATTTCCGTATGCTTATTGTAACATCTTGTGCTCATTGTTTTTCGTTCTTTTAAAAAGTATATTATAATTTTAGAAAATAAGTTCATTTTTATGTTTTCTATGTAATTATTAATGATCTAATATAATCACTGAGAATAGGTCGCAATATATCATTTTAATTGATTTACCCTGCAATTCATCTTGCAGGTGCATTTACAAAACATTGATGTTTTAACCATTAGTTTCATTTATTTTATCTATTGTGTCACAATAACTAATTTCAGTTTTGATATTAATCATTGCACCCGTCGCTAGTGCATGTTTTTATAAGTTCTTCTGTAAATAAAATTTATTTATAAAGCTCATCAATCGTAACGAATTATGAAAAAAAAAAAAAACAATTTATGTTCACATTTTTGTATGTGGTAAGTTATATTCTTGCGTATTTTATATTCCTTCTATGATTTTACTATTTAAATGCTAGTGTTACAATATTTTTATTATTTTTTATAAAGTTGTATAAGTAATTATGTTAAAAATATTTTTAGGTAATCCAAGTGGAAGTCCTAGCAATTTACAATGGACTTCGACCAAAAGGAATACCCTAATCGCAATATTAATGTTACATATCACAGTCATAAGAACTAAATAAACATCCTATTAATAAGTCCAAAGATGACTGTTAATTTAGACAATTTTTGTGATACAATTAATTGATGTATAAATAGATATAGTTTACCCAGTACATATTTCGTGTTAAAAACATCAGAGTATTGTCTTATTATAAATTTGCGATAAATCATTGAAGTATTAACATGTTTAGAATAGTGTTTTATTGATGTTACATTATAAAGATTAGATAGTTAATTGGCTAAAAATTTTACACTGCCATGAACTAAACACATTTATAGAAATATAAGCAACATTCTCAGTAGTTTAAGATATTATTGTGTACGAATTTTCGAAAACAATTTGTTCATTTTATCTATTTATAATTTGTATAAAAAACGACGAAATGGATAAAAAATAAATGATGTAGGTAAAAACGTCCGAAAGAATTTAAAAGAGCGATAGGTCATGAATGTGTATTAGAAACTGTAAATGTAAGTATAACTAGATAGGAACTAAATAAGTGTCGAGTAAAACTTGTGATTTGATCGAAAAAGAAATTGACCAAAATGAAAATAAATGGTTTAAAACTTGAGGACTTTATTTTGTAACTGCTAATTTTACGTAAAATGAATGAAGTACTTCAAATTTCAACATTACGGGAACTTTTATTATGGTATACTTATATTTGAAAAATCAATGTTACCATTTTTGTGGTATTTCTTAAAATATTAAATTTAATAGACCTAAATCAAAAGAATTTCTAAAACTTTTTAGTTAAATATTACATCTCATTCATTTTACTGTATTTTATTCCTTTTGCATTTTGTTGTTGAAGTCTTAAATTCAACTTTATAACAAAAAGTTATTATATTAAAAGCTGTCAAGATGCCTCTTATCAAGACATACAGATAACATAACCCCTTTGTAAGTTCACCATGTGACAAGTGTTTGTGTGACCCTAAGCAAATCAAGGGTAAATATATTTTATATTAATTATGATGTATATTTAGAATTTGCTATATTTTTTTCCTTCGGAATGTACTAATTACCACACTGCATGTACTTTCAATGCTGATTTGTGTACACTCGATTAAGATAATAAACTTGTATGAAACTCTTAAGCATGGTTATATGCATTAACCAACAGAAATCTAATCCAGGCATCCTTTTACCCTAACTGATAAAATTAGTTGTTAGTGACATTATGATATGAAAACATAGTTGGTGTTGATAGTATTTTAAGCATGGATAATAGTTATTTTTACATTTTAATACCTAATTAGTCAAGAAATATGGAACTTTTTTAAGTAGTGCAAATTAGAATATATTATCTATTTCTTAGTTATTTGTAGTTTGAAAGAGTTGATGCTGCTCAAAGATTTCCTCATTATAGATTGGCAACATAGCTAAAATACACTTAACTTCATAAATATGTGAGTAATATATAAAAAAAATGTTGCTATTAATTCTTACGTTTTTTTTTGTGCTGCCGTTATACAACAAATAAGTTATTTTTGAACCAAATCACGTGTATATGGAAGCATAGATTTTATTCAAGCTGCAAATAATATTCTCTACAGTACATGCAATATATGTACTATTTAATTAAATTGAAATATACTACGGTGATGGTACCTTCAACGTTTATGACCTATATTTTAGTTTTAGATTTTTTATTTATAAATTGAAACCTCAATTTGCTTTTTTGAATCCTAAATTTTGTCATGGGGTTTGAACTTTTATTTGCATTAATTAAAATTATTTGGAATGTTTGCATCTTGACAACTTTTCCCTTCAATGTTTTATATTTTTAGGACTACTGTGTATGCCTTGTGAAATTTCATTATCATCATTGGTCGTGGTTTCCTTTTCATTCAAACCCCATTTCATCCAAAAAGGAGGGCTTTCGTAATCAGAATTGAAAATTGTAATATTTTTTGTTCAGACATGCGTATTGGTGATTGGGTGCACGTTTTGATTTTAGGAAAGCACTCCCTGTTCACCACAAATTTGATTGTAATAAATGCCTTATTACATATCCAAATATAGCACAAATACTGATTTCAAGCCATCATTTATAACCAATAATATAATATAACCTAATATCTCAAGCTTATATGTATGGCACATATATATTAAAGGCAACTAGCATATTACCATCATATTTAATTCATACTATTCTTGTTTCTCACTTGTTTGCCTTTCCAACACTTGACATCTGTTTCAATGTTTTGACTTTTTTAAATTTTAACAGGTGTGGCGCGATCTGGATTTGCTCCACCGCAAGTTTTGTCAAGTGGGGCTATTATAGGAGTAGCATTAGCTGGTGTATTTATATGCCTAATAATAGTAGATTTGATTCTACTCTGCTTCCGACGTCAAGGAGTGATTGCCACGCTTTGTGGCAAGCGAGCGAAAAAACACAACGATGACGAAGCCAAATTGGGAAGGTAATTTATTTTTTGTCTTTTTTTTCCTTAAATCACTTATTTATACTAATAATTATATGATTGTAACTGAATTCAACATTATTAGCATATCATCGACATTATATCCAATTCCAAACATATCTACTTTCTTGAGCACTTTGAATTATTTTTCCCTTCCATCATGTCTTTGTGTCTGTTATTATCCTTATCCAGTTCCGATATAAGTGTTAGTGTCGATGAGAGATGTTTCTGCCCGCTAGTCTGTACGGTTGGCGCTTCCCGCTCCCTTATTGCAGCACGAAGCCGCGCGCGCCGCCTTCTCCCGCGCCCCTGCCACCGCCGGTCAAGCTCGTGCCGACCCCGACGTAAGGCATAATACAACGATTGCCAGCATGCTTTGTTTGTGCGGTTGCTAAGAGTGGGCCCCGGTGTAAAAATATATCTATAATATTACTCAACTACCTTTAGAGCAAGTTAAAATTGTTTTACTATGCAAGCTTTGAAAAATGTTTACTAATAGTTCACTTCCGATGCGTTTCTAAAATTGTTCTTGTGCAGATTGCAATTGTAGATACTGTGTGCAATTTAAAGAAAGATTATAAATATGATAATATATGTGTCGTTCGTTATTATCATACTAAAAATAACCAAAATAATCTTGACATGAATGACAAAAAATAGTTGAATTTATTTTCTAGCATTTTCCGCTAATCAAGAAAATTAAAACTTTTTTACTATTAAGGATACTTTATAATGACTAGAAACAATAATTAAAGTATTAATTAAGAATAAGCAAATTCCTAATTTAATTAAAATTATTATTACATTAATACCAAATTATTACTAATTGTTTAATACACGTATACATTTATAAATATTAACTATACTTTTGAAATAAATAATATTTGTTATGTATAATTTTCATATTTACATTTTTCAAATATTGCACGAGATTTTAAAAACGTTTAAACATTTCAGCTATTCACCGGGGCTAATCACTTTGTAAATATTGAGTTTGAACACGCGTAAGCTTAGCGTAACGCCTTTGTAAATATGGCAGTGACTTTTCTGTAAAATATTAAAATATGTTACGAGTAGTATAAGCTAATAGTGTGTAGATATAGAAATGCTTTTTTATAACGATGTGATCTTTGAGGTTGCATATCCTTAACGGTGTTATTAAATCTAGAAATGTATTCATTATAATCTGGAACATCTCTTACGACGGTTTTTTATTTGTAACACCCGAGATGCCTGTGTATATGTTTTTCATCAATTGTTTCACTAATATATCTATAAACGAATATTTGTTGATATATGCATAGTATTTAATTACAAAAACAAACTGCTAACATTAAAACTGTTAAATAAATAACTTACGCTTTATATATTTATGTAATAAATCATATCAAATCTAATTAATAGCATAGTTAATTTAAAATATGTTCTCTTAATTTATTTAATTTTAATTATAAGTTGGTTGTTGTCTATAAATTTGATCACTGTCCGATGGTTATTTTAGCTACTCGTGGTATTTTTATTACAGACATATTTTGTGTATGTCATTTACTATTTACTGCCCTACTATGAAATTTGATTAATATTTATGCTGCTAGTTGTACTCCATGATCTCTTCGTGAAATTTTAATTACATAATAAGATAATGATTGCTGGTGTTAGTGCTGAATAAGTCGTGTGAGGTTCTGGGTTCTAATTTTAATTCTAGTATTTCATTCTCTAAATATTTTTTTTTGGAAAATATAACTTGCTATAAATTTACAACCTTCTAGAAATTCATCCAACACCAGTTAAAAAGCCAAAAGCTTAACATTAGTACCATTAGTACCGCTTTTTGTTTTCTATCATAAAATAGTATGTGCTGTCAATTTATTTGGTCAAGGACTCTTTATTATAAATTAACCTAAAGTAACCACAAGACAAATAATAAATTATGCATTTTTATTATTACTAACCAAATATTTTTATTTTTTCCGCTTTAAAAATTCACACCATTTTATTTAAAATTATAATTATGCAATTAGATACATAAATCTCTGAAAATGTCACAGATACTTATTATATAATATTAATCTTTCCATGCTGCCATTTTTCCGGTCACTTATAGCTATGTCCCTACAACACCAGTGTAAGCTATAGCCACATACATTTTAGTATCAGTTGTATTTTGCATAAGTAGATATTTTTTTGTTAATTTTTCTTATATTTTGGTAAAGGTATCTTTCATTTATAATACCTTAAGCACTACTTATTTTATGTTAAAATTTACTATATGGCAATCCCATTATACTAATGGCAACAATTTTAAATCAAAAAAAACATATGATTAATCTGTGATCAATTATGCTCTGAGAATATCTTGAAAGTAACATTTGATCTAATTATTGATTTATGAATTAAACTGGAGTGACTAGATATCTACCCAATTTGTACATAGTTTTACTACCTATATCACTGGAAATATAATAATTAATAATATGATGTAAGAACATATTATGGAATATCAATTGCAGTATTGCAAATAAAAAGGATTTTTTTTATCCATTCCTTCAATTACTTTTGACTAGTGGTGATTTTACTTTTACTTTTGACACTATCACTGAAGATAATGAGAATAACGATACTTATATGTACTCTAAAAAAAATATATATAAAAAGCGATATGAAAGATACGTTTTACCTAATTTGTGCTTGTATTGACATTTGTATATTATTCTTTTGAAGGTTTGATTTAGATATTTTTTTATTAAAGATAATGTTCATTATTGTCTTATGATTCTAGGAAATTAAAACAAAACAAAATAGCAGCTTTTGTATTCTTTATAAGAAATTACAACTTAACTGAATACTCCAATTTTTTTAGAACTTTTATGAATTTTTTAATTGGAATAAAAATTACATTAGTAAATGTTCATACTAACTTTTTTTTAATTTTGTATGGGACGCAAAAAAATTCTTAATTACATTGTCATTTTGTTGTATATAATATAGAAATGAATTGAAATGAGACTAAAATTTTCTGAGCATGATCGAAATAAGGAAATATTTTATTAGTGGATAATATTTCCAACATATAGTAGTATCATAATATATTATATAATCAGTCATAATTTATGTGCATATATGTCAATAATGAGCATTGTTTCTTCACTCAGTTATAATTAAAAACGAATAGAATTGTTATTGCGTTTGTAATTTAAATAAATTTAAACGAGTAAATATTAATTCATTTTTTATTACAGAGATGAAAAAGAACCTCTCAAAGACACAGGTGATGATGCCCTTAAAAGAAACTCTTCTGTGGAGTTTGATGGACGTCGAGTTTATGCAACCAGCGGAGGGCCAATCATTGGGAAAAACTCTGCTGTTTAAACGGGCAAAGATAGTGAAAAGATATTATGACAACATAATGAACAAATGTTATAAATAACTTCTAAGTACATTCGATGAACGAGTATAATTGCTTGTGTGTTTGTGGTAATAGCGAACAGTATTCGTAACTGCCAAAAGTGGAATTACTTAATATTTAGTATAGCCAGCTTTATTGTTCTAAAACTGTATTTTAAGTGAATAATCTAATTTAATGTAAATTTTATATGAATACGATTGTAAGTTGACACAGCTCATAAAATTTACAATATAAATACAAATTTTATAAATAATTATACTCATGCATTTAATATTATACTCATTCTGTTAGTATGGTGTTTTGCCAAAAAACGTTTTCTTTCCATTAGGTATTCATCAGTTATTTTAAGTCATATAATTCAATAGGTTTTGTCCAAACTATCAGGACTTTTATTAAATAAAAAATCACCAAACAATCACAATAAACGACGTCTGAATAGATCCTAAACCAGAAAAATATTATTCAACAACAAAACACATTATGCATGTTTTTATATTATACCTATGTAACAAAAATGTTTTTATAATATTGATTTTTAGACATAAAAATCTTGTTTGGACACTCACTGTAGTTGATTTTAAATTTGATGGATTAAAACAGAACATTTGCTTCAAGAGGTACAAACTGTGCCTTCTAGTGTTAAGGGTACAAAATCAGGAGGGTATTCTAGTTTAAGATATGTATATATCATAGCTACTTAAAGTCACAAAACTTTTTACACATGAAGAACAGTAATCTCATTGTATAAGATTTTGTTAGTTGTCGAAATAATTATTACAAGTCAGTAGGGTATGCTTATCCTCTAATTAGAATTTTAAAATATATTTAGCCGATAATCTTAAGTTTTATGCATTAAAGTTTAAGTAATTTATTTGAAAACTATTCGTTATGTTATAACTGTTGCAAAATGAAAACCCTGTTCCGCTATTATTTTTAATAAATGTTGTAAATATGTAGATTATAATTTTGTAAATATTTAACTTTTATTTTAAGTGTTCACATAGGGCGACTTATTGCATTTACATTTTTATAAAGCTTACATATAATATATAAGACTACTTATTGTATGGGATATGTTTTTAATTTGTACGTATAGATTTAAATTTATGAGCACACCAACTTAAAGAATAGCACATCTATCGCCTTTATCATTTAAGATGTTAGTAAAGAATAACATAATGATAAACACATTTTATAGTCATAAAGGCACATATTTATTCATATTCAGCATTTGATGATCATAATTTTTTCTTTGTTGTCATATCTAACTAACTATTAGAATCCACTGCTATATCATAAAACAATCTTCTCGTTCTATTCTTTATACAATTTTATCGTTAGTATAATCTAGATTTATAGTGATCGTTTATTTTTGTAATACGTAATATGTACCCGTTATTCTTGAACGATTTCAATGTATAAATATATAAGATGCTATTGCATTGGTATTAGCAAAGCTTATGAAGTTTTTAGAACTTCAACATTCTAAATGAGACGTATCAAATGCTTATCAGTATAATCTAATGTAATCACGAAGTTAAAGACTTTAATATTTTTCGCTAATATTATATTATAACATAAATATATATACATACTAGTAGATCAAAAGTTTAATTTTTACATTCAAGGAAATCTTTATGTAAAAAAGCTTGTAAGAAATATACACTCATATTTTTTTTAGATTTTCACTCTTATAAGCAACTTTGTAAACATAAAATATTACATAACGTAACGCTTAGATATTATGTATCAATAGCTAAGGCATACTGTGTAAAAACCAGTTGTCACTTTAGAAATTGTTGCTTGCTAAATGAAAGGATAATATTAGTTCCAAGTTAATAAAATAAGATTTCTCGTGGACGTAATATATATACGTTTCTAGCTCTTTTCATTTTCTAAAAAAATGATTACGAAACAATTCTTACGCAATATTATTACTTTTATTTCACAACTAAAAATTATTATATATGACAAACCAGGTTCTATTTTTATATTATTTGTATAAATTACATAATATACTTACGCAGCCAATGGATTTCGCTTTTTGTATAATCAGGGTTCTTATTACCAAAATTATATCGTATAATGAGTTAATAATGAACAAACTAAATTTTGAAATACGTAGAAAATCTTTTACAGTTCAAATAACTTTTATTTGTCATTTTGATTGCTAAGCATACATTAATATTAAATTTACCTTAAAATCATGAATCCTCATAAAACAAAATTTGGAATTCTCTAACTTAAACCTGCATGTTTTTTGTTCTTGACTTAGAGTATGCATATTGACAAATAAATTTCTTATTTAAAATTTATAACTTTGGTACTTTTAGATTAATAAGAAACACCAATTAATTTGCAAAATATAAAGACTCGCTAAATTATCTTTCGATCTTGAAGACTCGATAAAAATATCTCGCTAAATTTTCACAAAAATTCTAAGTTTATTTAATTCTTACACGTACGTTGATGATATACTTATTTGTAAGTTTCGAGTGATACTTGCCATTAGAGAAAAAAAAGTGTGTGAAATATTTTAAACATTCAAAATTAACCTAAGAAAATGCTTATATATTTTAATATTTATTCTGTATAATACAAACAAACTATTAAATACAAGACCCATCTTACTGGAATTTCACAATTATTCAACTCACTATTTTAAACATCTCCAATCATTGGACTCTTTCTAAAACAAAATTGTCTTTACAATTAAGTTAAATCTCATGTTAATAAGACGCTTTAAATATTGTTTAAGCATATTGTAACTTTGTCAAAGCTTTATAACTATGTACTACTCGCATCGTGAATGTATGTAAGCTTTGATTGAGATAATGTAACAGCTGAGATGTGCGTTTTTTATAAAAATAAATATCTCAAAATATTTTATTTTTTATTTTGCCTTGCACTTCTAGACTTTCCTATTATATTGTAAAATAATTGATTTTGCATACACATTTATGACAAAATAGTTAGGTATCATACAAAACTTGGCCTTGAAAAATTTTAATCGTATGACTGTGTTCCATGTATTGTGTCATACTCACTATATAAGCAGCATAAATGTAGAATTTGAGTATATCTAATACTAACTAACTAGATATAGTAAACTTTAACTAGAACTATACAATGTTATTAGTAAAACCACAGACCACATGAATACTAATAGACATGGCATTGGGAAGGGTACGTGTCGCCACGCATTTGAGTAAACGTTTCTATCACTCTTAAAAGTGTCATATATTTGAAGATATATTATATCATGAAAAATATAGATAAGCCATTTTGTACTAATTTATCGTGCCGAATGAGACAAATCTTAAAAATTAGCCTTCGAATGATTTTATTTCATCGGTAAGTAGTATAACTCAGTTTGGGTGTAAATGCAAGCTACATTGACAAACGAAGGAACTATCTTGAAAGGCGTATCCATTTAATCCGTGGGTAAAACATTAACCACGTCTCAAAAATATGTTACTAACATTATAAACAGCAACTTTTGTTAAACGACTTTTTACAAAATATCACACATTTACCAAAAACAATTTTTTCTAATTTCGTTGTTCTGTCTGATACTTTTTATTTCTGTATTTGTCGTAAGTACTCTATTATCTCCCATGCGGTAGACTTCGTAACATTAAGAGCGTGGTATTTAAATATTTTATATTTGTATGAAACTTTGATGAATTAAAATCTGATGAATTATTAAAAGTCATATACAGAAAGAAGCAGTTGTTTACGATGTCAATAATACAATTCAGAGTGGTTGTAAGTGTTTTACCAGTAATCCTGTACACTTGCCAAATTACATCAAAATCGGTTCTGCGTAATAGACAGTCAGCCAGACTTTCGCATTTATAATATTAGCCATATTAATATTATAAATGTGAAAAGATCTTCGTCACTGTCTTCTGTCTCACTCTTTCACTTAGTTTTCATATTATGAGATATTTAAAAACTTTCTCGTCCGATTTTAAACATGATGTGGCTACACACTTTTGCTGTGTCAAGACAGAAATTCATAAAAAGGAATCTACCTTTTTTATAAATTGCTGTCTTCCTGTCTCTATGTCGTAGGCCGAAAGCTAAAAGTGTCACTACAATCGTGACTACTAAATGGTAGGTTTCAGCAACATCACGCCGAGTTGGTGTCAGCGCCTTACATATCCCTACAGTAATTGCGTTAGTGTTTTTAACCACTGTGTTCCAGTTCGGAGGATGAGGTAAAGTAATGCATTTGGCTTTAAAAACCTACAATATCGATAGTAATGCACTATCAATTGTTTTTATGTCTATAGGCGATTTTCATATTTTTCGATCGAAACAATTTTATTTTCATTTGCGTGTTAAATATCTGGTGCATTAAAAAATATGTTCAATATATATGTTCTTTTCCATTTAATTTGCGGCTGTTTCTTCTATTTTGATTTACATGAAAGTCATGAGTCATGACGCACAATCTGGTTTTATCAGTCTTGTGGCATTCTGCCAGAAAATCTTACATCTTATAGCAGAAGATAACAATTAAGAAAACGGCTTTTCTTATGGTTAATGCAACTCTCTCCTTTGAAGAACAGACCATCTGCCATTCTGCCACGAAGTTCGTAAAAGGTGAATGAGTCACTACCATCGTAATTACTAGATAGTAGAATCCTGCAACGTCTAGCCCGAGTTTGGTACCACCGCCTTACCTATTACTGCCGCAATATTGTCAATACTTGTCACTGTCGTATTGCGGTTTAGAGGGAAAGGTAGCTGCTAGCATTATGGATGTGACTTTTACATCCTGCTACACGGATAACACAGCACCATTAAAATCTTTATGTCTATTTGCGATGGTTATTTGTCTCTATCCGGAGGTCTTATGATCTTTTGCTACCTTCTGTTCTTTTGCTATCTTATGATAATATTAAAGTTAGTTTATCGGTAACTCTTCTCTCAAAATCAGAACTTGACAGTGATAAACTCTGATGTTAAAGAAGATATTTAAGGACGTTTCTGTCATTATAACGGTATATTCGCGATTGATATTATTATTCAAGCAGCCAAATATCGCCATTATTATTACAAAAACACAAAAAATTAAGTTAAATCCTGATAATCAAAATTGGCGGGTGGTGGACAGATCTGCAGACCTAGATATATAGATATATAGAACCCTAAATTTGAAATATAGAACTCTATTTAGGGTTCTATATTTCAAAAGGGAAAATGGAACTCATATAGGATCACTTCGTTGTCTGTCTGTCCGTCTGTTAAGACTCTTTGTCTCAGGAAAGCGTAGAAGTATCAAGTTGAAATTTATATCGAATACTCGGGTCTACGGTCCCTCTTAGCTGTAAAAAATCAAACTTTTCAGCCAACGCGATCAATAGATAATATAATCATTTATGTCGCATATTTTGCAAGTTTTTGCGATTTCTAAAGGGAATCAAAACCTATAGGGTACTTCCCTTTGATCTAGAATTATGAAATTTTTTGCAAGAACCAACGTCTTTATGTAACCAAGAGTTTATGTATCGTGGACTTTGGCATCATCCTAACGATAAGTGAGGTAAAATCCTGATGCTACCTACTCTAGGTAGTATCAGGATTTTAACTCGTTAATAAATCGTAACCAGGGCCTCAAGTATTGCTCAGTGATATCTTAACTCCTTAAGTCATACGCTGCACTTTCTACATATGACTGTAATTGCTAATTGCACTAACCTTGTCTTAGCTTAGGATAGGATCTTTAGTAGCATGCTGTCACGTTCTTTTCATTTAAGACAAAAAATGACAGCAGACTATTTAGGATTTTCCTATGTTAAGACAATGTTAGTGCAATTGGCCGTAAGACTCATTGTAAACTATTCTTAAAAAAATATTTGAAATTTGCCGGGTGGGACAAGTTTCTTGAGCGCTGACCTTGACTCGTACAAAAGTGAAAAGTATAACGTCCATAACACGGTTTATTTTGCCGTACACAAAGCGATCCCCTTTCCGAAATTCAAGAGACGTGCATAAAACAATAAATAAATAAATATTCCGGGACAAATTACACGAATTGATCTAACCCCAAAGTAGG
>DWBA01000225.1:0-15211 GCA_018236825.1 Apodemia zela | reverse complement strand
CATCCATCCATCCATCCATCCATACATCCAAACATCCAAACTTTCGCATTTATAATATTAATATAGATATAGATAATATATAGATTTGCTATGTAATAATATCGTTGACTAAATTCTGTATCATATACATTAATCTATTAACTTTGAGGTCAATTAGGTTGATTTTAGAAAAAAAAACCCTATGTTTAATTACATAGGGTTTTTTTTCTAAAATCAACCATCATAAATCTGAAAGGTCTGGCTAACGCGGTCTCTTATGATATAACGGCGATAAAAATTTCTTTCTATTAGAAAAGCGATCAGCTTATTTACTATCATATGCTGTAAAATAAAGTTCATAATTTTTTATTATTTCCGTCCGTAACTTTTAGATAACCATCACTTTCCATAAATAAAGGCTATTATAAATACTATACGTTTAAGTGTCTTAAAAGAATTTATGTATTACTCTATGAATCTGCTTTGAAGAGGCCATCTGCATTTTAGAATCTTCTAAATATTTTTCTAACACCGGAAGTACTGATTTTTAATCATATGATAGCAGTTCTCTTGATGGAAAGATATATTAATCACTTATAGACACCAAAGATGTTAATGGTGTGTTGTAATCTGTAGGACGGGGATCTGTATAAAACATTTCGACACTCTCAAGAGAATCAACATTTATGGGGTAATTTTACATTGATCTACAAAACGAAACTATGATATTTACCAAGTCATATAGTCTTATACTACAAGTATAGGGAACATTTTGAAAACTATACATTTTTAATTAAATCATAAAAAATTTAGTCTTCATTTAAAGTATAGAGATTTTGAAACTGAATTTCGGGAAAAGCTCAAAAAAATGCGAGACTCGATTCCTGAACTGTTTATACTCGTAATATATACCCACACCACAATGTATTGTCCACCACAGGCTTTGAATGACCATGCGTTTTTTTAAAATCTATTTTTACCAAAAATCTTTATTTAATTTACAAAAAATGATGGTGCTATTTTAAGAACTGGAAGTTTAACTTAATTTAAAAATAAAACCATAGTAATTAACGTCAAATGTCGTCAATATTTTAACTTTAACTTTTTTTAGTATGAAACATTTTTTTCATTTTCCTGCTATTTTTTTATTATAAATAATTTTGTTTATATATCAAGCATACGAAATACCAGTCAATAAACAACTGAGTTAATGTTCACATGGAGCCGAGAAGTCCATACAATGTGGTCGAATCCCTTTAATGCTTTAATCTTTATAGAGTCCACCCTTTATTGAGCACTTTGAAAACAATTACGTATCTGCGCAATAATTACTCATTTTCCTCATTACTAACACATTTCAATTGCGATGTTTTTTAGAGTTCCGTACCTCAAAAGGAAAAAATCGAACCCTTATAGGATCACTCGGTTGTCCGTCTGTCCGTTTATTAAGATGGTTTTTCTCAGGAAATACTTAAGTCTGCGGTCACTTTTAGCTGTGAAAAAACCAACTAGTAAGTCAACGCGATCAAAATACTCGTATATGACCATATGTCGCATATTTTGCATTTTTTTTGCGATTTCGAAAGGGAATCAAAACCTACAGGGTAGCTACTTCACATATCCTGTATTCAACACCTAGAATTATTAAATTTGACAGGAAGTAATGTTTTACAGCACATATTAGTTACATCACAACAAAAACGCGATCAAAAGATATGACCGTTTATAACAATTATGTTACCTTAAAATTTGTAAGGAACCCTCGGTTTGCGAGTCCAACTTAAACTTGACAATCAATTTTTTAATAAAGACCCTAAGCCAACACTAGCAATTAATATTTTAATTTATAATTTTGTTCAATTTATTCGAAAAACGTTCAATGGCGACCTTGTACAAAAGTATGTGAAGATGTTTTAAGGAATGCCGCTTCAGCAAATTGAGCGTCCGACTCAATTGGAATTCTTTGTAAACACACAGAAGTATTAATATTACTTTCACTGAAATTATTTTAAGTTATGCACGAGTTACATTTACAAGCATTTCAAGATTATATATTTATTTCCAATATGACTTTTAAAAACAACGTTGACTACTAAACAGCATGTCTGTATTAAGGATAAATAAGTATATGATTAGGGATTATAAGAGAATTATATAACCAAATTAAAAGTACGAGTATGTAACACCAATTTATATGTTTTTTCAGTCAATCGTTTCCCTTTCACAAACCGCCTGACAGGAATTCAGTTGATCTATTCCTCTAAAGGATATTTTTTTAATGATCTGACCCAGGTTTCCAGAGATATAAGAAATGGAAAGCCGGCTGTTTCAGTTTTACTGCGTTTACATTATTCTACACTAGCTGAAACGCGTTGCATTGCCTGCGAGTTGAGTAGCAAGTCATCAATATAAAAAATGACACAATTTTTCATCCCCTAATTCAGACTCTAAAAGAATTATATTTCAATAAAATTGTAGCATTTTATTTAGTTTTAGCCATGAAAGCGTAACAGATAGACAGAAACAGATTATCACATTTATAATAGTAAGTTTGGACTGGTATATTAACATTTTGATTTGATTAATTTCACTGATTTAATTTCAATCTATGTTTATCAATAAGACCTTAAGTTTCCAGAGCGTCGCTTCTGCAGCTGGGAGTAGAACTCTAATGGAATGTCTTGTGAACAAACGGAACAAGTAATGCTAACTAGACTAATATTGTTTTAACCTATTTAATAGCTGAGTTACATTTGATAGTTCAGGGAAAGTTAAATTTATAAAGGCGGTTTTTTGTTTAAATTATGAAGCACCATTTGTTAGTCGACTACCTTATTAGTAGTCGGTAGTTTATTTCACTGGTAGATTAGTCATAGGTTAGAATATCGGGTTAAGCAAAAGGGTGATGTATTCTTAAAAGTATCATCACGCCCGGTTTCCTTGCATGGTAGGCAGTGTAAACCGAACATCTATAGACTTTTCGGTTCACCACGATTCATTAGTTTGTCGGTTGGCAAGACGAGTGGTGATCCCATCCCCATCGCCACATTTTACCGACCTGATAACTATTATCGACTATTTCTAGCGATAACCGGGACGTGCTCATCCAAGACAGGGGTGTGGTAACACACCACCCGCAGACTGAGCTGCTACTGAGATTTTGAATTTTCGTGAAAAACCTCGAAAAAACCTCATTAACACTTTTACTTCATCCAGGGATTGAATCCAAAACCTCGTGATCCGAGCCGAATAGGCTAACGCCTAGATCACAAGTCAGTATTTTTACTATTTATCAAAATCTTTCTAGCATATATAGTCTGGATTATCAGACACTTTTTCGAGATTTCAATTTAATATGTTTTTATTTAGGAACAATATGTGTTCTTTGTTTCAATAATGGGTTTTATATCTAATACAAAAAATAAAATAACTGTAACATAATATAATATCAATACTGTTTTTCTTAATGAAAAATGCTATAACCATGATCGTAACTCAACATTGGGTCGTATTATTTTATTATGAAACACACATACACATACAAACCCACACACAGGCGCGCGCGCACTAATATATTCGTTTGCCCATAGACATAAATAATACCTGTATACCTCCCCGTGTTGGTGCGAGCTCTTTTGAAGAAAAAGCCAACTACAGTATTTGGTACCACCCCCTTAGGCGAATTGTAAGGGTGATATTAAATAATCAAAATCGAAAATCCAAATGAAAATATCTTGCCATTCATACTTATGTATATACATTAACATCTTCATCATCACTGTTCCCACCTCCACCACCGCTAAGGAGCTCTACTAAATACGGCGAAAAATAAGCATGCAATACTCCAATAACTTAATCATGTTGCTTAATAAAAATTGACGGCGGATGAAGAACGAACTGCTTATTGATAATTTTCGATACTATGGGTATTCAGACATCAAAGAAGAAAATAATTCAATTTGTAAGCTCCCACGGACTTTCACGTGTGACGTCTGCGATGCTAGCGAAAGGAAATCAAAAAGTAGTGTTAAAATATAATAAACTCACCGTAGATCTGGAGAATAAAGAACTGTCCATCACATTTTTTACCACGTCAGTAGTAAAAACAAAAGCACAGAGTGTAATTAATTAAATAAATCGATTAGCAATATTCAATATAGTAAGATTTTTTCGTTATCCCGTGTTGTTTCGGGCTCCTTTGAAGAATAGATCAACTGCCGTTCTGCCAGGCATGTCGTAAAAGGTGACTAATTGGCTATGTGAGTCGCTACCATCGTGGCTAATATGTGGTAGAGTCCAGCATTGTCTCGCCAGGGCTGGAACCACCGTCTTGCCTATTCCTGCCGCAATAGCGTCAGTGTTTGTCACTGTCGTGTTCCGGTTTGGAAGGTAAGATAGCGGGTAAACTTGTGCATGTGGTATGAAGACCTCGCCACAATATAGCAACGCACCATTAAGATCTTTGGTGTCTATAGGTGATGGTTGACTCTTTCCATCAGGAGTTTGCTAACTTATGGTATAAAAAAACTAACCATCATGTGTAAGTGGGAAATTTGTACATGCTATTACTTTCAAGTAATTTCTGTGTTTCATAATTCGGTTCTCTTGACCGGCTTTTATGATCGAAATAAAAGGGTTAGTACCAACGAGTCACGACAAAACAGACCAGAATTTTATGTTTATGTGATGCACTAAAAACTATATAGAATTTTTCATATACCTACTACTTGGCTTATCGTGTTTTAAGAATTTTTATTCTTGTATTATAAATTTGTCCTAAATAAAAAAAGTAAAAATTTATTTCAAACGATTTGACGAAAAGAAGTAGGTTTTCAATTTGGACATTTATATTTTTGTATGTTCGGATACAACTCTGTCATATACAGATGGATCTGCAAAATTCTCTTGAAAAAACAAACGTGTGAACGCTCCCAATCGCAAGAGAATTTTGCAGATCCTGGAAGTGTTTCCAGTTTCTTCCCATATATTTTGGAAAATCTGATTCAGGATTCCAGAGATACAGGAGGTTGAAATTCAGTTGTTGCAGTTTTACTAAGTTACTAATTATTGTATTTTTTGTAATTCGTCACAATATTATGTCGATAATGTTATCAATGTATTTAGTTTAAGGGTTAGAATAATGTATAAAAGTACCAACACTGGCACTGGTACAAACCTCATCGTGAAGTCAATTGTATCGACATAAAGGCATCGATGGTTAACCTCATGAGAACGATCGTTGGGGTGGAATCTAAACAATTCCTTTTATAGGTCAACAAGCAAGTTTTATAGGCAACGTAATATAAATGTTGTGTAATTCCAATTTCTTGTATTTTGCATAATTTTAATGTTGTATTTTAAAACATAGTACCTGGATGACTGAGCTTAGCTCAGTAATTTTTTTTGTAAAACGACATTTTCTAAAAATGAAATCTAGCTAGATCGATTTATTACCCCCAAAACCCCCTGCATACTAAATATCATGAAAATCGTTGAAGCCGTTTTCGAGATACAGAATATATATATATATACAAGAATTGCTCGTTTAAAGGTATTAAATAGCCACACTGGCAAATACTGCACTGGAGAAAAGTTTTCAATACTCGATTCTCATACCGAAGATGTAAAAACATAGGTACTTAAATTTTGATCTAATGATCAGATGAAAATGTTTAGTACGGACTGGCGCATAGATATCAGCGTTCATTGTTTACAAACAGCTATTTACCGAACTCGTATCTGGACTCATAGGCGCCGCTGCATCCTGCGTTGTGACGGTACTTTTGAATATTACTGCACTAATATCGTTGAGGTTTTCGATGTAATTAAGCAATGTTCTCTTTTTATTATATTTTAATTAGTTACATATGACCATTAACTATCATAAAAGACAGTACATAATATAGGGTAGGGCTATATTATGTTCTGTATTTTACCAGGCAACCTGCATATTATTTTATATATCACAAAAAACAAATAAGTGATGCCCCTTCTGATGGTAAGAGACAATAGACACCAAAAATAATAATAGTGCGTTGCTGAGATATATTCGGCCTTGTTTGTCCGGGTTCTTTGAAGAATAGACTAACTGCTTTGGAGGGTATGGTACCTAGCCTACTTATGCATGTGGAATTGCCATACCGTCACACGGACAGTAACGCACTAATAACATTTTTGGTGTCTATAGGCAATGGTTTGTCTTTACATTTGCTATCTAATGATATAAAAAAAACATGATACATACCCTATATACAGTGTGTAAAAAAAGCCTGTCCGACCGTTAAAGGTATTGTTTGGTAGCTTAATACATTTATATAAATGTTATTATTTTGTGGATATAGACAGATAACTAATCCCATTTAAAATAAATTAATTTTAAATGATATTTCAAATATTAATATAGCATCATTCACCAAAAATGTTCAAAGACGACGGTCGGCTACGTCAATGTGCAGTCGGCCCGTTTGAGGTCGTAGCGGCGCGACGTCTATGGGCTTCCATTGATTCGACATGATGTTCTCTGTTTAAAATAGTCCCTCAATTTTGGGGAAATTGAAGAGTGAATTCTAGTATTCTAAAATCCATTTTTTATCTTAATTATTTTTATCTTTATAAATATAATCATTTTATTCCTTTTTTCGATAATGTCATCGACCTAGCTATAATATGCTCCTTTCAGGTCAAACAGGGTTTTTTTACACACTGTATATGTGGATGATACATATGTATGGTATAAATTCTCTATAATACGTGTAAGTTTTTATTTCCTCCGTCACAGGGAATACATTACAAGATTAAATACCACGTTCAAAAACAGCTCTTGTCGAGATTAAAGCTAATACTGGAACATAAATTAGGTGAACAGCTAAAGGTTCACCGCAGATAACTGCATTTTGCTTGCCAACTCCGTGCGTGGTTTGGCGGGAAAGCTTATATTAAATCACATCGGTAATATTGGTATTATCTGCAGAAAATTTAACGTAAAATAGTTTCTGAACGTGAACATATTTTAAAGGGCGTATTATACGAGTAACATAAACTTGTTTATTATTTATGCCCTTATTGCCTCTTTGTTTCTGTTTAGATTTTAGAGGTTCTATTAACGGATCCAGCAAAGTGTACGAAATTAAGGTATGTTGTTTTGCAAATTTAGGTAGTACAGAGAATGTGACGAACCTAAGGTCTGAAAAGGAGACCCCAGCGGCATAATAGTCCTCCCGCGTCCACTTAAATTTCACCCACGTCGTAGCAAACGCAGTAACACACAAACTATGTTTGTGACCGAAGCATTTTTCAGGAGAGTCAAAAAAGTACTTCACTTTATAAAGGATGAACCATTAAAAGATATGATTTGCAAAATAAAATATCTTAATTTCGTCTTTGAATTATGTATTTCCGAATAGAAAGGCCTAAATATAAAAAAGTAACTTTTTTTTACATAGGATAGTAAACAAGGGTAAAGAGATAACCGTCGCCTATAGACACCAAAGTATCAATGGTGCGTTGCTAGCCATGCGTGAGGTTGGAATGCCACATGTGTAAATTTATCGACTACCCTCCGAACCGGAACACGACAGCAACAAGCACACAGACTTAAGAGTTGTGGTTGATGATGTCGTTCTGGATCAAGTGGATGAGTTTGTATATCTTGGATGTGCTTTTAGCAGAGATAGAAGGTACACCGCTGATGTCAAAAGAAGAGTGTGTGCAGGGAACAGAGTGAATGGAGCATTTAGGAAATGACTTAAAAGCACAGTATTAAGTGAGTATGCCCATCTAGCTCTGCATAATTATGTAGTTATCCCAACGCTTTTATATGAAAGTGAGAGTTGAGTATATCAGAAAGGGCATGAAAGTAGAATCAATGCGGTCGAGATAAGATCTCTATAAAAAATACGTGGCACACTCGCGGACCGGGTTCGTAATACTGGAGTGAGAGAGAGATTAAGCCTAAAGGAAATTGTCGGTGTAAAAATGAGAAAGGGCATGTTCTGTTGGTCCGGACATGTAGAACGAATGGTAGATGAAAGGATAATACAGATAAATGATGCAAATGTGGAAGGATGTAGGTACCGGAAAAGACCACTGACATACCATGATCAGATTGATCGGGTACTGTCCGAAGGTGGTATCAAGAGTCTTCGTAACTGGCGTGTTTGCATGAAAAGAGTAATAATGAATGTGGAGAAAGCAAGTCAAATCTGCAAGGATTGTGAAATATGGCTCTCGGTTCTCTCTGCCTTCCCCGTAAAGGGATATGGCGTGAAGATATGTATGTATAATACATACTTACTATGGCTATACGAGTCACTGCTAGCGTGGCTACTAGGTGGTAGAGTTCTGCATCGTTTCGCCAGGGTCTGGTACCACTAGCTTACATATTCCTGCCGCCATAGCGTCAGTGCTTTACAATGTCGTGTTCCGGTTTAAAGCCGGTAATCTGCTTAGCTGATCATAATTTTTTTACTCGACAACATGTTTTAAAGATCACCAAACCCATGGCCTTTCAATATATGTATAACCTGAATATCGTCGTGATCGAGTTTGTTCAATTGATAAAAATATTTACTGAATTACAATCAAAATTCAATACTGAATATCCATTATGACAGATCGTAAAAGAAAGTTGGAATGTTGGCACTTTATTGATAGGTTCTACCGTCTATTGTATGATATCTGATATTGGAAACGTTCAAATATTTCAATAACAACTTATTATATTTATTATCTTCATGTTGGTTCGGGCCTCTTATGAAATGTCGGCCAAAAGACAAAAGAAAAAAAATGCGAGTATATGAAAACATGTCTATTGTATGTGAGCCCCCTTATTTTTATAGCGGCAACAGAAATACATCATCTGTGAAAATTTCAGCTGTCTAACTATCACGGTTCGTGAGATAAAGCCTGGTGACAGACGGACGGATAGCGGAGTCTTAATAATAGGGTCCTATTTTACCCTTAGGGTATGGAACCCTAAAAATAGATTATCTATTCTACAAAAGTGGCCCGTTTTTCCTTTCAGTCAATCTCGACTGAACTTTTACGAGCGGATGCAGCACATAAAATGTTAGGTATTTATAGGTGATATTTAAAAGCCAAAAAACTCCTTTGACCATAAACCACATGAATAATAATAATAGACACGGCATTGGGAAGAGAACGCGTTGCCGCGCATATGAGCAAACGCTCCTATCACTGTCAAAGGTGTAATATATTTGCAGATATATTATATAGAAATAAGCCAAACTATACTATTTTATCGTGCCGAATGAGATGACAATTGAACAACCCTTGGAGTGATTATATTGCATTGTTAAATAGTATAAGTGTATTTATGGGTGTAAATGCAATCTGCACTGACAAACTAAGAAATTGTCTTGAAAACATTTCCATTTAATCCGTGCATTTGACATATATCATAGGTTTTATGGTGCTCTTCTAAGTATTTTACAAAGTTTTGGAATATTAAGCGTCAAAATTTCGAGTTAAGTTCATTTTTGCTATCATTTGAAGGATTAACTACCTTTAAAAGAACAGGGAGTTACAGAGAGAGCATTTACAAAGCATAGGCTTGACCATGCCTAAATCACTGATTACATCTGTGAGCTAAAGCCTCCCTTAAAAGCTTAACAAAATCAAAAGGCAATTTGATTTAATAATAACTCATAACACTACTCTTACAAGTAATCTAGTTCCACTTCGTTTTCGGAAATATTTTGGGTTATTATCAATATTTTCTTTTATATAAACTTTAATACCCTACTCTTATGTTTGATCCCGAGTTTTCAATTGTCTCCTCGCCAAATTCGGCGAAAATTTCATCAAATTCGGTTCAGCGGTTTAGCCATGAAAGCGTAACAGACAAACAAAGCGACAGACTTTCACATATATAATATTATAAAGTATGGATTAGATAATAATTCTATATATTTTTCTCAAAATCCTTTATTCGTACATCTACAAGGCCGTTCATTTCATATTAACTTTCCTCGAAAGCCTCGAGCATTTTCTATTATTACAATTTTCACTAAAATATTTCTTGCTTCAGCTTGAGAAATTGTCTTTTCTAAACTCGCTATCTAATTTTGTTCAGCAACATTCTCGTTGGGTAATTTTTATTAAAGACAATAGTAAAATACGTCAAATAAAAATATACGACTTATTAAATATCATATCAGTATCTTCATATTTTTCCAGACCTACTTCAAAGAACATCTTTTGCTTTAAGCCTTATTAATAACATGAATAAAGTATCTTCACGCTTCCTCGAAGAGGAAGGCAGAGGTACAACCAGTGCACCCACGATTAGCCGAAGACACGCGGTACCAAAATGTGATAGGTGACAAGCCTATCGCCAACCGGGCACTTATCCATTTGCGGGCAACGTTGTTTTTATCACAGCCTACACTTGAGAATACATTGGATATGAATTTTAAAAGTCACTAAAGAAAGCTGACTGCAATATACAAGCCAAACATAAGTACATTTCTTGCTTCCTTTAAAATCAAGTCTGTAACGGTCTTATTGTAAAAATGAGATTATTCGTATGCGTAAATCAGCGCTCATTCTATTTCGTTCGATATCGCGTTTTGCTAAGTCGTATTCGATACGATAGAATAAACAATAATCTACACGCATGCTCAAATATGTTTATTAAGACCACCATAAGTCTCTCGCTTAGAATAATCTTGATACCATCCACAGATATTCTAATCATTATCATTTGAACCTGTAGTTTAACACCACTACAGCACTGTTAGCTTCGGCCGTTAGCCATAATGTTACAGGTTCAACCCCCAGGTCGAATAAAATCAGTATTGATGTTTTTTGTATCTAAACTAATATCAGTAACAATCCGAAGTTTGCTGTTGTTATTTTGTATTAATGCTCCGCGTACATAAAGCTGTTGATCTCGACTTTCACAAATAATAAACTCCATTGATGAAGAGTAGCCAATGTGACGAAGCGGATCACCACTTTTTGCTTTCTTTTTATAATTAGCCTACTATCGATTAAATTCACTGCTACTACCCATTAAATCTGTGTATAAACTTGTGTAATGACATATCGTTATTTTATTTTTCATCAAACCCAGATGTTATAGGAGACTAACTCTATAACACAAAAGTGATAAACACAAAGCAATGATGTCAGTTCTTGTCACTGTCGTGTTCTGATTTGGAAGGTAAAGTAGGCGATTAACTTATGCATGTGGGATTGCATCCAATAGCAATGTTTCATTAACATCTTTGGCATTCTTTTAGGCACTGGTTTCCGAGGAGAGCCATTTGCTTGTTTGCAATTTTGCTTTTTATCAACTATCTATGCTTTCAAACTACGCTTCTAGCTCCTTTAGTTCATCTGGACGAGAATTGCCATGTGCCTATCGTATCTTCCATTATATATTTGGCAGTTTTTTCTTCTTTTATGCGCAAAGGAAAACAAAAAACACAATTTAAAAAACGTATTTAGTATGAAATTTTTAAAGCTTCAGTGGAGCTCGGTAGCTTTTTCAACAATCCCAAACCCTTCCTTTACATTTTTTGTAACGTTGACTGCTGGCTTATCCTCTGCGATTATCCACGTCGTTCCGGTCTCCGCTCGACTAATAACATCTAACATACCGGTTACCGCGGACTTAACTCTGAAAATAAATAATAAATATGTTGCACGAAGTTTAATTAAAATTTTAAATTAACAGGATGGATTTCCTATGGTCAGATAACAGATTGTATCAGTATCTTTCGTGCAACGCATTCCCTTTATGCACCGTAGAGACATGAAAGACTGTAATTACGCGATTCTAGTTGAGTGGCAGGAAATTAAATGTACTTGCGCAACCGGTTAACTCACTTGAATTCAAACACAATAGTAAAAGTAGGATAAAATGTCTGGGCATACCTTTTTGGAATAAGTACCACACTGGTGTTGTTGGTATTATAGGAGTAAATATTTGCACGATCGCTTACGTTACGGTTACATAATCGCAAATCATACGAAGTGCTTTGGGCTTCTGTCAATTTTCTACACTGATTAAGTTTATCTCGTTTTTGCATTGGGAGCAAATTGCATGTAGAAGAGAGATATACTATTGTCGACCGAGTATGTTTGTGCGGCCACTTAACCGTAGCAAGATTACAAAGTTTTATCGCGACAGCGCTCTATGAATCCTCACGCGATAATGTGGACCCGATGTTTGATACGTTTATTCTCAATAGGCATCTCCCCGTGATGATCCGGTGTCCTTTTGAAAATAAACCAACTGCCATTCTGACATTTTTCGTAAAAGACAAACGATTGGCTACACGAGTCACTACCATTGTAACTACTAATTGGTAGACTTCTGCAACGCCTCGCTCGAGTCTGGTATGCTCGTCACTATCGTGTTCTGGTTTGGCGGGTAAGGCAGCCTGCAAACTTATGCTTGTCATGTCATGCAACACATGGATAGCAACGCACCAGTAACATCGCCGGTGTTTATAAATGATGATTGTCTCTTTTCATCTGAAAATCCATCTGCTAACTTTTGAAAAATACTAACTATTGAAAAATCAAAGTATATTGTCTCATTAATGCATCATGCAGATGAAAAAAAAATCAGAAAAAAAAGTGAACCGAATGTGACTAGATTCTCTGAGATGGATGGTGATTCTTTACACCGCTTTGCCAATTTTGATGTATTTCACTCGATTTATATGATAATAATCAGAATGCTACTAAGGTTTTGTTAAATAGAAAAATTTTCAACGATTTATATTAAAAGTGAAAAAAGTTTTTTCTAATGTATTTTAAATGGAAATGAGAACCCCCCCCCCCTCCGAATTTGTTGTACGAGCACAATTTTTAAGATATTGAATACATACAGTGACAAGCTCTGACACTGTAGAAAAACAGAAAAATTGAGTCAAGAATAAGAGTTCTGACTCATCCGTTAGCACCCAAAACTGGAAGAGTCATAGCAGTTGTACCATATAATAGTATAATAGTGATACAATCGTTTGACTATTACGAAAAGCTTAGCAGGAAGGTAAATAACCTATTCTCCAAATGGACCCATACCAATACGAGAAAATATTAGCGTGAAATAATATGTGTGCTATGTAAAGTTATTTACGTGTTTTTAGGTTACGATATTTGCTTAAAAATGCCAAAATAAAACTAAATTGCATGATAAAGAAGGAATTGCTACTCAAGTACAAACTTTGTAGCTTACAAACATTGAAATCCATTCCGTAACGATGTTATGATTGCAGCTTTCCAATTGCACTGCAAAAGTTAAAGTCGTAGAGCGAAAAATACTCACATAGTTTTATGTAGTAAACAACAGAGAGAGTATAATATATCATTTTTAACGTTAGACAGGAAAATAGAAGTAGGTACCTATTATCTAAACATATCTATGTATTAATACTTTAAGATAAAACTTTGTACCCCTTTTTAAAACAATTGCGGGAACGGTGGAGTATGAAATTTGGCATAGTTAAAGTTTATATTACGAAGGACTGCAAAAACATTTTATTTAAAAATATTATAAAGTCATTAGAAATATATTAAATTAAACATAATATAATATAATTTAATCAATTAAAAAAAGAAACATTACACACACTGCGTTCATGTGACATACATATGTTATAAACACATGTATCCTATACTATTTTCTTATTAAAACATAATAAAATTGCAATAGGTAAATTTTAATTTCCCTATTACTCTGGAATTTTGCATCCAATTTTAATCTATTTACACAATAGGCTTAAGAACACCTAAATATACCTACCTGGGCGTTTTATTCTTGATTCCATCATCAGAATTGAATTTTTTTTATGTTATATGATAGAAAACAAGCAATAGCAATAACAAAAAACCAACTGGCTTTAGAATTGATGAATTTGTGAAGAACAATCCATTTAAATCTATATTAATATTATAAATGCAAAAATTTGAATGTAACAAACATTCAAATTTTTGCATTTAACTTAATTACTAATATATAAACACTTAATCACGCAAAAACGGCTAAATCAATTTGGATGATATTTACCCCGATTTATTATGTAGATGATGACCCCGCATAGCACATTAAATAATTTTTATCCCGAAAATGTATTGTGTAATTCACCAAAAACTTTTATAATGCAGAGGGCTGCATGGTGCAGCTTGTTTAAATATAATTGCTGAATCAGTCCTTTATCAAATTTATATGGCACCAAACGGAAAAAATATCCCACCTTCTAAAACGGTTAGGAAATGACAGAGTTCTGAAGTGTTAGTAGTTGTTAATTTGAAAACCTCCTCCTTTTTGGAAATACGGTTAAAAAAACAACTAAATTGAGATACATAGACTCTGATTGAATACATTATTTTTAGGACTAAATTTCGATTTAATCTTTCGAAATGTAATAAGAGAGAATCAACATCTAAACGTTTTCAACTGTATATTATTGCAACCTTTACCATGTACATTGTACATATTATATCTATGCTAATAGCATTCATGCAAAAGTCTGTGTGTCTGTTACGCTTTCATGAATAAACCGCTCAACCCATTTTGATAGATACGAGATCAAGCCCAGGTTACTTTATTTTATCCAAAATGTTGTTTTTCTTTGTCCTAAGGGTTACACAGGGGACGAAAGTTTAAATTAAAGGTTATATTGACGACGTTATATTTAGCGCGGGTCAGCTAGTATTGAAATAATAGTTTGTCAACGCATCTGAACTTAATTTCTCCAGAAAGCCATGTTAGCATCCAAGTTTGTTGTTTATAATACACGAGGGAACCGTAAACTATTTCTAAGTTAACAGAAGTTACCTTTGTCGATCTGGTACCCTTGAGGTCAGCCTTTGTGAATCTTTTGCGAAGTTAGCTCTATGTATGATAGCTGTGTCCGTTGGCCCTAAGCACACAACTGCTATACGTACTTTTGTCTTTTCATATAGATCCTTTGTCTGCAATAATGTTAGGAACATATTAGATAAGGTTCATCACATACGATTATTTTTATTTAAAATTTATGTATTTATATACAGAGGTGGACTTAATACTACATGACATTCTCTACCAGTCAACCTTAGTCAAATGAGAACAGCATTTAGGATGGGTATAGGAAATATTATTTTTTTCTGTGCAAGAAAAATAATCAATCATCTTAACTAATATTATAAAGAGGAAAGATTTGGTTGTTTGTTTGTTTGCATTGAATAGGCTCCGAAACTACTGGACCGATTT
>DWBA01000224.1:0-15228 GCA_018236825.1 Apodemia zela | reverse complement strand
TAACTCTCTCGGGAATTATTGCTCGTAAGCTTTCATTTAAGTGCCTTTGTAATATTAAAATTTATGTCATTATATTGAAAAGAACGGTAAATTAATTTAATAGTGATTTGTATTTGTGAAAAATAAAATCTTTTGGTAGGTAGGTATTAAACATAATATTATTCTTTTGGCAATTATGCTATATACTTAGGTAGTGTGCAATATAGATCATTTTTGATGTTTTTATTAGACTGCAAACTACACCTTCTAGTCTACTGCATTATGGGATTAATCCATGGGAACAACATATTTTTCCGGGGTAAAAAGTAGGTTAATTTTTGCGTGATTAAGTAAGTAACTAACATACTTACACTTTTCCAAAATTTATGAGATTATTAGATTTAGCATTAGCTCCAGATTGGAGGGTAAAAAAGCCGGTAAACTTACCATCCCGCCACATGGATATCAAGGCCCCATAAACGTCTTTCGTGTCTATGGACGATATATATGCCACAGTAGATCCGGTCACGAGTTGTTGTAGCTAAGCTATAGGTACGCTTGGTCTCCTAAAAAAGTCCCTTAAGATATTAATAACCCGTTATCATATAATAAACAAATAAAATATTAATGTTATTAATTTAGATAAAACTTTTCCTAAGATCTAAACTAGAATATATGACAATAATACGAGTATATTTTGCAACTTTATAAAAAAATCAGTTAAGAAGTTTCGGAGTCCATCGCGGACATCAAACTATAATCGAAAATATAAACATATTAAAATAAAAAACCTCTTAGAAAAATTGTAAATAGAAAGAAATAGTCTAAATATTTTTTGTGGTCTTTTAATCTATAAATATAATTTGTATACATTGTAGCGTTTAAAATCTGTTTTAGAACAATGCGTCTGCTTCTAATTAACAAATAATTGTTGACGAATTCAAAAATCAATACATGTACTAAGTTATGGCCAACCCCATTGTCTTTTGAAGGTACCATATTGGGGTTGTACAAAACGTGTTTATAACCGTGACGTGTGGTTATTATTATTTCTCTCATTACGTATCCATGATCGATATGGCAACCAGCGTCAGAAGAACTACTATAATCAGCTGTTTTATTTGTTAATGTATATCTTATTATGATGTAAAGAGGGTATCAAGGGTCAAAATAAAATTGTCGACGATAACATACATACCCATTTTTTGTAGTGTTGTATCCCAACAGTAGATCGCAGGCGCAGTGTTAGCTGCCCGTGTCAATTATATGTAAATAAAAATACAGTTATCTTTTAAGTAAAATACCCTTATCAATGCGTATTGATTGGATGTGAGCGTGGTTTTTCGTTTTCATTTATATGATTCAATAGTGGTTTGTTTTGATTTCAGGTGGGAAGAGTGGGTTTTCTGCAAGTTCTAGTCGATCTACGAGTCCACTTGGTCAAGGCTCAGTCAGTTTTATACCGCGGGCGCCTAATTCTGGATCTTCGGGGTACGTTATTGCATACGATTAAACGATAAATTGTTAGAAATAATATTGAAAATAAACGTTACTCAATGAAGTTAGATAATATAGTTAAAAACTTTCTAAATATTGATCATAATTTTATATGTATGCGATTTACATTTTTTTTTTCATTATAAAATAGTTTTACCAAAATTTTAAAAGCAACATTTCTTCTAATACTAGCACATAGATTATGTATTATATAAAACTACTTAGATGTACTTTTGTACAGTCAATTCAGAGTACCAAGAGATTTTGTTTCACTGCTTACTTTATGAGAATAATACATCTGACAGTTCTACAGACATCTAAGTTTACTTACTTAATAGGGAATACACGCGGGACAAATCCAAATTTGAAGCTTTCTAACGCGTCAATACTGAATCTTATCTTTTTAGGTATACAATATATCTTTTTTTACAACATTAATACGATTAAATAGATGTGCCGAATATATATTGAAATACTTTAGTGTGGTAGAAAAGAAGCTAAATCGATATATACACTGATATTCTTCTTTTAGTTCTATTCCAAAAGTCACATTTAAAGTGCACAGAATAAGAAATCTAAAAATTAAATTATCTTAATTTCTTCTTTAGATAATGGATTTCCTCAAAGTAACGCACAAATCGAAACGAAAACCATGTCATTTTATTTAGTTGTAACTATCATACTGTTAATAGATGCATTATAAAAAATGTGAAATTACAGGGTTAATTGAAAAAAAAGTTGGTGTGAATTACATATTGAAAAATATGCAAAAATCTTGTGACCAAATCCGAGTAAATTATAATTTCCTTCTAAGTTAAAAAATGTGTAGCAAATAAACATTGATTTTGAATAAAAAAAACATTTTACCAAATACTATGTATTATTGAGTAGATTAGGTAGACTATGGTGAATTACGTTGTTTTTAGTTTGCAAAACAGAATGGCGCAGTTTTAGTACATACTAGCTTTAACCTGCAAACTTCTTCCGCGTGTTATAAGTATATTTTTTATACACTTAAACATTTTTTCTATTTTAGATTTAAGATAAATAGTCCCGGAGTTTTACTCGCATAGTTCCCGTTCCCGTGGGATTTTCGGGATAAAAATTATCCTATGTCAGTTTTTCCGGTCTCAAACTATGTTTGTACAACATTTCATCCAAATCGGTTCAGCTTTCGCATTTATAATATTAGTAGGGATTTATTTAAGTACTAAACTTTCTACAGTAATTAAAATATTACTTCTTTACAGATCGAGACCGAATTCCTCGTTGCTTGTACCTGGCAGTAAAATTCCATCTACGATATCACAAACAAATACTCAAGCAGGAAATACCCATAATGGGACACCGACTAAACAATCTATGCTAGAAAAATTAAAGCTTTTTAATAAAGATAAAGTAACTAGTGAAAAGCAAAATAGTAAAAGTACGGCAGTTTCAAAACGGACAAGTTCATCTAGCGGATTTTCTTCTGCCAAGAGTGAGAGGTCTGATTCTAGTTTAAGTTTAAATGAATCAACAAATGCAACAAACGCACATATCAAATCTACAAATTTATTAGGACCCAAAAGTGTACGGCATCACAATGAAACTCTTATGAAAGATAAATCTGGCAAAAATGTAAAACCAAAGTTATCAACTTCAAAGGCAACAAAAGATTCAACTGCAAATATAAACAAAGGAAATATAAGGTCAAATAGTAACGATAAAACGAGAAATAGTCCTAAATTACCATCTCGTGATAAAGAATCAAGATTAGCAGCACCTAAATCTATGAGTAACACTAAGTTAAATTTAATAGATGATCATAAGGGCGCAAAATCAAAAGTGGAATCTAAAATGGTAAAACATTCCGGAAGCCAGTTAAAACTTAGTGAACAAAAAATAGACAGTACCTGTACGGATAGTAAATTACATGAAAATATTAAAAATCAAATTCAGCCTCCTTCACCTCCTGGTGGCCAAGGTCCTCCATTACAAAATCATACTGGTATTCCAAAACCAACAGCTGCAGTAAAAGGGACATCAAAGATGTCAAAGGATGAAAGACACATCATACAAAAAAGTACAAGTAGTCAATTAAGCCCAATACAAAGCAATTCTAGTTTAAATTCTACCAATAATGTAAGCGTTCTTCCATTTACTAGAGAACAATCTAACTTATGCAAAGATGTTTCTCAAAAACAAACGCTTGCTGTTTCTCCAATGCCAGTAGTTAATACTGGCTGCCAAAATCCTACATCACAGATGTCAGAAAGTTCACATTCTAATTCCACACATAGTACAACAGGACAGCAGTCCAATTCTAGTGACGGTAGTGTTATTTATAGGCCTTCCAGTGAGTCAGGATCTGAAATATCAAAAAGTAATTTAAGTGCCAATAAAAGAATCGATATGAATACAACTTATATTAATGAAGTTATTAACGAGGCAGAAATGTCAGAAAAAGAAGCGGCACAAAAGAGAGCGTTAGATAAATCTCTGCAAAAAGCTTTATATGATCAAAATAAAACATTGACAGAATTTGAAAAGAATGATAGTCGTTCTAGCACTCCATCGCATTGTCGAGATAATTCCCTTGGAGACGATGAAAATCCTATGATGAATGTATTGCCAATGAGGCCGTTGCTTAGAGGATATAATAGCCATTTAACGTTACCGATGAGGACAACGGGATTGACACAAAAGCACTTACCAGGGTATCCTCACCATGCAAATACAGTTAAACCCAATTTCGGTCGAGAAAATATAAGTTTACGTGACCGTATAAATTATGGTCCAGGATTTTCTAATCCAGACTATTGTGACCTCGACATTGCATCAGGATACATGTCTGATGGTGATTGTCTTCGGAGAATTAATGTGAACGAAACAGATTGCAGCCGCAATAACGATATTATGGACGGTTACATGTCTGAAGGCGGCGCATCCCTGTATGGCCGTCGGATCAACTATCAACCTTCGCAGTTTCAACAACTAGAAGACCGGTAAGTACTTAACATTTAACCATTATCACCATATAGAACTAGAATAATACAGTGTATTTTCTATTGGTATTAAGAATTTTGCGTTACCTGTACATTTGTTAGAGTAACAACATATTATGAGATGCAGTTATTGAGGTTTAAATTTTAAACATTACGTAAATATTAAAATCAAAGGATTAAAGAATTAGAGATAACAGTTATACTAAACAGAACAGAACGGCAAATGTTATATTCTTCAAAGGGAGCCCGGACCAACACGAGCTATATTTATATATACGAAATAAAACATACATACACAGACTATACCATATTAATGCAAAATATTTTATTGTATTTTCATTGTATGGTAGAACTGTATTGGTCTACAAGCAATTACTCGTATTAAATAATCCTTCTTGGGATTCAAATTAAAATGCTCCCCAGGGGGACAAGATTCATTGCCTTGATGGGATCGTATGGTTAATCGCTAGCAGTGCTCTTTTAGGCCCCCTTCGATGTGAGTCACTTTCAGTTTGTGAGCTTTACTTGTATTATAAAACATTTTTCAATTGTTTAACGAACTCTTTCACCACAGAAAATTAATTACATTTATAAATTATTTATAAAAAGTTTTTTATTATTGGATTAAACAAATAAGCAAATGGCTCTCCTGATAAAAAAAAACACCATAGATTAATGGTGCGTTGCTACATGCGAAGTTTACCGGCTACCTTACCCTCCGAACTACTATATCACGCTAGTGACATGGCGATGACATGTTAAGCCAATCGTTCATCTTTTACAAACTAATAAAAGTATCTTCATGCCCGTATCTCCGAAGAAGTAGGCAGAGGTACATCCAGTGCACCCACGGTTAGACGAAGATACTCGGTCCCACAATGTGATAGATGGCAAGCGTGTCGCCAAGCGGGCACTTATCCAGTCCCAGGCAACGTTATTTTTGTCAGAAAACTGAAAAAACTCATTTTATTAATTGCCCGACCTAGGAATCGAACCCGGTACCTCATGTGTTCAACTCTGTCACTAGACCACAGAGGCGATTTAGAAACTAACTGCCAAAACAGCAGATGGTCTATTCTTCTTAACGGGCTCGGACCACCACGGGGGGTAGATTACTAGTGGTAGAGTTTATAAATAAACGTGTAAATTCGACAAGTAACTTAAAGATGATTTATGTGTCATTTTTATCTTTATATGCTTCTAATTTGTATTAATTAGGCGAATGGATCGCCTAATTAACACTTTAGCTTAATTAAAATATTAGGTTAAGATTAAATTGAACTACACCAAAGGCTGACGATAAGGACTAAGATTTATATTGAAAGTAAACAATACTAAATTTAAAATATAACAAATACATTTCCGGATTACCTTTCATAATCATTTCGTATCTAAAAAAATAATGGAAATATTTGGTCGTCATATCAAAGGATGGCAATGTCAATCCACAAGTGGTCGGCCCGCCTTCTGCTTTTCAATATGCAATGTGCCTGTGTGCGGACTTCGTTACACTGATGTAACGACTGAATCTGCATAAATAACCAGCATTTGAATACATTCAATACATGGAATAGACAATTTTATAAATTTTTATTTAGTTTCAAGCGTTATTTTGATAACTTAAATCTCGTTAGCTAAATTGAAACCACCTTGTAAGAGCGAGTGTGTAAAATCGAACACTAAGTCAAACCTAGGGGGTAAAGATTAACAGTCCCATTCAATATTTATTACAATACATTTTAACGAAGGACATAGCAGTTATCTTATTTATCTACACTGTTTGAAAATTGAACAATATTGTCGATATAAATTTGTCAATTAGAATGTGCAAATTTATAAATAAATATTATAGTATGCATTATTTAACAGAATGTCTAATTATTTAGTAATATTATTTAGTATAATAAATTCTAAGTAATATGCCTAATAATTTTATTAAGTAGAACAAAATTTGCAATAATATAAAGTTAAATCAAAGGCCAATATTAAATTTTGTTTAAAAGGCCAGTGTTAGATTCTTAAGGTTTTGTTTTTATTGACTACGTAAAGGTACCTATGGTAGTAATAAATTGTTTGTTGATATTTGCACGCCAATGGTGTACCGACTACTTCCCAGTGACGACTCACATAGCGCACTCACACTGTCGCATCTGTAGGGGAGAGGGCGAGTTGGCCAAAATCGATAGTCCCTCGTCTCAACCCCCAACCCCGCTCGGTTTTATTTACCACGCCTTGACACTAACCACCCTCAACAGTAATGTACCATTTCGGACCTTACCGATTTAAACTTAAAATCGTACTTTCGTTGAATGCTAAATTAGTTAATATTCTTTAATCTCCGATAAAATTCTTAGACGTTTTAGATATTTAGAGGTATTTTACGATTTTTAATTTTCTAAGGAAAGTTAGAATCAATAGAATGGTAATGTGTTAAGACTTTAATCTCATCGGCGTAAGTGATTATGTAAATTAGTATGGAAGTGGTATAGAACGGTGTGTGTGCGGCACCGTGCTGTGCGGCGGTCCGGCGACGGCGGCAGGGCGGGCGGCACTCGGCGCGGCGCACTACGGCCGTGCGGGCGCGCCGTATATACCGCGGTATCTTTACACGATACAAACTTTTCCGATTTTCTCTACGGAAAATGTAAATCCTATACGGGCATCGATCGTACCACCGTACTGACAGACGCACGCTCACTCGGGCACGCCGATCACAGCTGGCGCCGCCGATCTGGACCGCGCTTAACAAAGACTTGATACGAAACGATCGCGCTGTCGCGAACCCTGTGAACTGCGGTTAGTCGGCTCGTTTTCTCGTGTTAGTTAACAAGTGTATTCTATTTTTTTATAAGGACCATATGCCTTGTGCCTTGTGTCGCTATTCTGTGGACTGGAAATCATAATGGACATTTATTTGCTAAAACAAATATTGATGCTTTGATAATATTTTTGCACTATTGTAGGGATCAGTGTTGCCTTGCCATGTGTCTTTGCTTTTTGCTATACATTAAAAAGTAAAAAATGCGGTGCTTTTTAGATAGTTTACTCTAGAAGAAATAGTATTTTCGTAAAATACTCCCAGCCTTCAAAAGATGATTACAAAATCGGTAAGAAAATAGTATTATATAGTATTTAATTCCATCTGTGTAATAGCCGTTGATTGTGTTATTTTATCGGATGAAACAATAACATCTGGAACATGGAACATAGGAGTTACTAAATTCAAGTTTTGCTACATGTGGTCGCCAATTGTTTTTAACAATAATACTCGAATAGTACCTAATTAGCTTATTAAACTGTTTAGTAGGGCCCGTATTCCAGAATTAATTTTAAGTGACGATTCTGGTTTTAAAATTAGGTTTTACTCAATTTTTTAGAACGGCGTTTTTCACCATTTACGGTAATTTTTTGAGCTCAAAGTACTATGTCTAGTGGTCCGGTGTTGACCACATGACGTCCCGGGTTCGATTCCCGGATAAAGATATTTAAAAAAAAATGAGTTTTTCAATTACTGATAAAAACGACGTTGCTCGGGATTGAAAAAGTGCCTGGTTGGCGATAGGCTTGCCACCATCAAACCTTGTGGAACTAAGTATCCTCGGCTAATTGTAGGTGCACTGGGTGTGCCTCTGCCTACTTCTTCGGGGATCCGGGCGTGAAGATACTTTTTTTTTTCACTGTACTCTTAGTCAAAATCTTGGAATACGGGACAATTATATGAATTGTGTTTTAAAGACATTGTGCGTGTTCGTCCGGAGCCATAAGTGTAAGGCCCTTATTCCAAACACTCTTCAGATAGTTTGACCAGTGTTGGTCAAAGTGTCTGATAAAGAAAATACCATTCAGATAATAGCAGCTCGTAAAAGAAGAGCACAGCAAATGCTGAACTTGTCACTACGACTCTGATTACGACGTATTACGACTGACGACTGAATATTATTGCAAAAACTCGTTTAGTACAGTAAAACCAAAAGAAATAAAAAGGATTATTTTCCTTAAAATATCACAGCTTCTAACTGTCGTGTCTCAGCTTGGAGGGTAAGGTAGCCGGTAAACTTTCTCACGTGATTTTACATTCCAGCTATAGGTATATTACGTGTGTGTGTTTATAGGTGAGGTTTTCTTTATTATCATCAGGAGAGCTTGCTACTTGTTTGTTTATCACTTTCCAAATAAATTGTCAACCAATCCTATTTTCACTAAACCTATAAATATCAATAATAATTTAAACGCAATTAAACTGCGACTGGACCCCTGCATCAGGTTTTCAGTAAATTTATGCGGGACCAAATGGGAAGTAGGTATACTCCTAACAGAAAAAAATTTTCTTAATCAGTTAATTCCGAGTTTTGCGGTACCAAACAAAAATATTGGTCCGGGCCCCCGTGTTAGCCCGGGCTCCTTTAAAGAATATACCAACTGACGTCCTGCCAGGCAGGTCGTAAAAGACGACCGATTGGCTATACCTGCCTATACCATTGCGAATCGTGGTAGAGTTGCGCAATGTCTCGCCCGGGTATTTGGTACCACCGCCTTACCTATTCCTGCTGCGATAGTGTCAATGCTTGCCATTGGCGTGTTCCGGTTTGGGGGGTGAAGTGTAGCCGGTATACTTATGGATGTTGCATTGCCACCCCGCCAGACGGATAACAAAGTACCATTAACATCTTCGGTGTCTACAGGCGACATTCTCTTTCTATCACGAGAACCATCTGCTTGTTTATTATCTAATGATAAAAAAAATATATCCGAATTGAAAACTTTCTTCTTTTTTTAGAAAGTTCGTTGAAAACAATATTAATACAATGCTAATTATTTTATTGGTCTTATTAATAAACACATAAAATAAACCTTATTTCAACGAAAAAACCAATAAGTATTTTCAAATATTGTTCGAGATTTTTAGTTGACCAAAAGTTGAATAATAATAGCATGAATATATATTATAGCGGATTATATTATTTTTTAGTTTCGTGTTTTATTTATTAGTCAATAAAATTGAAATGTATCGGTTCTTTAAATTTAAAAGTCTACTTTTAGATTAATGTTTATCTTTCATCAGATATGCATCTTGAGCAACTCATAAAAAGTTCCAAGTTGGTTTAGGTATACTTTGAAAATAGTTATTGGTATGTGTGTCGAAGTTTTTTCTTTAGTATTATTGATGTTTCTGACATAAATAAACCTATTGCTTATACTTTAGTAGATTTAAAAAAATCACCAGAAATATTTTTGTCAATGCGAATTGATTTTACGTAAATGCTACCTATTAAAATAATTAAAAAAGTATAGGTATATAATAGTAAGCGTAACTCATCTACGCTGTGTATGTGTCTCTCTTATTGGAACATCACTTATAACAATGAAAGTGACAGAACGTGCAGGAAATGGTATTTTAAATGGTAGATAGCTTAATTTTTATTAATTAGGGTCACTCTAGGCAAAAACGTAATGGAGATTGTGTTTATATTTAGAACGTTATACGGATTCAAACATGTGATGATCAATTAACAATCTAAATTATGGTAGGATTGAACATAATATACATGTTCATTGTTCATACCATATGATGTAGGTAGGCAGAAAGAACTGAATGCCATACATTACGATATTCATAACTGCATCATATCCTCCATTTTGTTTAAATTTTAGAAAGAAATGCCTTAAGTTATAAATTATAATACAAGGTGTCTTAAATTGTATAAATTTTATCTAGGTATATACCTAACTTTACAAAAATTCCTTAAAAAGAGGAATGTACTTGTATACGCACGGGCTTTGATTTTCATTAAAAAAAAACATGACCAAAAATCATTAGGTACTTCCCTTTGTTCGATCGGGTAAAACCCTATACCACTCCTAGATAATGTAGCTTTCTAAAAGTAAAAAAAATTAAAATGGGTTTAGTAGTTTTTGAGTTAAATCGTAACAAACAAACAAAAAATCAAATATTTCCTCTTTATAATATCAAGTTTAGATAAGAAAGTGTGTATTTATTACAATTATCGCCCATAATTGCATATAAACGTGAAAAATGTGTAGAATACGAGTTAGTCCGTACTGTAAAAATATCACCCTTTAAATTATTAATTGTGCTTAAGTTTTCCGGACAAAATGAATAGCTCGCTATAAAAGTAAATATTTGAAGGAAACTGTGCCTTTTGAACAAGGTCGGTTGAGCGTAATGTGAAATGTTTGCTTCCCCGAGCCCCGGCTATTAAAATTGTGTGTATGTGTGTGTTTGCATTCAATACCTCGAGTTAGTAGGGGTTACTGTTAGTGAATCATGAATTTGATTGTTTTGTTCAAGTGTTCAGTCTGCCTTATGTTCTCGATCAATGTCCAATATGTCGGGCGCATAACTTGAGAATATATGAACCCTACGTTAGGTACCACGTATTGTATTTCGAACATTTAAAAATGTTTTCAGGCCGGGTATAATTCCCGAGTTGGGCAAATGTTATATTTTTTTCGAAAATCGTAATCCCAGTAGCAGTTCGTACTCTGGTAGTGAGGTTTTAACAGCCCCCTGCCTCATATGAGCTCGTATTGCTATCGGTCCAGGTCACCGCAAGAAACATATTGTAGTCACTTCAGGTTGGTTAAATGCGTCTATGAGAATCACCCCACCCATCGCAATCGCCTCGATTCACCGAGGCGATCAGCTCCACGGCGAATCTTCCTCCAGTACAAGGAAATCGGCGTGATGATAATTCCTTTTAAACGCCATATAGAATAGAATATATTTTCCTATGTTCCCATGTCTTTGCTTGCGTTGAAACTTTCATATCGTTAAATTAACGTGATATACGAAATAGAACTAGGTACTTCATAAAATTGCATACTTTAAGGTTCTCAATCAGTATAATATAAAAGCATTGATTTTATTGGTACTACTGATTTTCCATTTGTGCCAACGTTTAAAAAGCTTATTAAAACTATGTTTCTTACTCCTTGTTACGTGACTAAGCTAGCGAGCTTGCGATTATTATCTACGATGTCAGGTGATGTTATAGTTCACATGAGTCCTTAACACAAGCCGTCTGACTTATATAATTATAACCTCTTATTTAAGTTCTACAAAAAGCTTTGAAGGGATTTAAACAGAGTTAGTGATAGTATTAAATAAAATAAGTGCCAATATCAATTAATAGCCCCCATGAATTACTTCTATTTATAACTTTTTTATTTTAATATCAACCGTTCCTCTTTAAATAAAATTTCTTAGTTTTTCTCTCTAGATAATTATTAAAAATACGACTATGAATAAATAGTTCCTTTATAAGATTTCTCTTTTATCGTTAAGAATTACAAAGAATGCAATGACGAATATTAATTACATCGCAAACTACTGATAACCGAACCGTGATGAACCGATGTGTCTAATATAATCGATTAACTCTGTCTATCTCTTCATTTCAATTTTTTATAGACCAATCGTCAAAAACTGTTTTTGCCTTGCAAACACATGACTCCCTAATAGAAAGAGACATACATCGCCTATATACTTATTAACATCTTTGGTGCACTGCTATCCATGTGGCGAGGTTTTCATGCTACTTGCATAAGTTTACCGCCTATCTTACCCTTGAAATCGGAACATGACAATGACAAGCACTGACGCTATTGCAGCAGCAATAAGTTAGGCAGTGGTATCAAATACCCAGGCGAGACGTTTCAGAACTCCACCACCTAGTACTCACGATGGTAGTGATACGTAAAGCTAATCGATCGCCTTTTACGAACTGCCTGGCAGATTGGCAGAAGGTCTATTCTTCAAAGGAGGTCTGGATCAACACGATAGAAAACCTATTGTAAAAGTCATTCACTTTTCATATCAACACACACCTTGACTAGAAATTACGTCGTGTCAAAGACCAGTTCGGTTTATATTAACTTTTTATTGATAAAGTATCCAATTAAGTACTTGTCAAGTGTATAGACTCTGTTAAGCCGTTCAATGCATCGCCTCTTCACTTTCATTGATTGTTATTAATTAAACTATGTTGGTAAACAATTATCTATTGTTACGTGCAATTTAGGAAGTTGTTTCATAGAATACGCATGTTTTACTATAGAGGGCAATTGAACAATAGCATTCCTATGGCATCATACGATGTAAGGTGCTCACAATAAATATAAACAAAAATAACTAGGAAAATCTGTTTATTGTATTTTAAAACAGTAGGCTGTTTTTCTTTTTACTTAAAACAGCATATTATTTCAGCAACACAATTGTCAAAGTTTATATTTCCTATTTGAACCTAAGAAGCTATTATAATCGTAAGAACTGCGCTCTTTTTTGAAAAGAGGATTTTTTTTTTATTTCACAGTATAGCAAATTGCAAATTGCATTTTTACCTGCTACCTTATTCTTCAAACCGGTACACGATAGTGACAAGCATTGCCGTTATTGCGCCAGGAATAAGTGAAGCGGTGGAAACAAACTCGGGCGAGGCATTACGGAACTCTACCACCTAGCTAGCGGCCACGATCTTAGCGACATGTTTGGCTAATCGTTTGGCTTTTCCAAACTGAAAGGCAGAATGGCAGATGATCTACTTGGTAACATTGTAAATTATAATGAAGTAAATATAGCTCTGCCCAAAGTGCCATAAGTAAAGCTAATTATGTAGAAAAAGATTACATTAATATACAGAACGGTATCAGTCGATGGGTACCGGTTTATTCTGAGCCTTCTTATTATTCACTTTACTATTTAGTTGAGGTTTTAGATGGATCAATAGATGTGTAACTGTTTAGCAATAACTATCGTCGTTAAAGTAGGTACATAATCAAAAATCACTGTATCGCTTAAGCATGTAGGTATTTATGTTATTTTTTAATTTTAGTTTACCTTTTAAACCTCCTTATTACAAGGTAGTTGCATTTCATCGTACATCAAAAGTTATTAGGTACTAGAAACTTTTTCCAAGCAATTAGTTGATTTATATATTTAATTGCATTGCAAGTGGTCTTATAAATACCACCGCCACCGCCTGAATTATTGATGTAAATTAAAGCACGTTATAAGATATATAGCATTTCTATCCAAATCATGAATGGAATAGAAATTCTCTAGCTCACGTCACATACAACAATCATAAAGTGCTTCGATTTTAATATCCTTCACAGCTCGTAATGCTTTGTTACTTGAAACATTGGCGTCTTAATGAAAATCCTGTGCCTGGAGCTCTCACTAATGACGACGGATCTTGTAAAAGGCACTTGCTATCACGTCTCTCGTTATTCACGAAATGAGCAACTCCCATTATATTTGTAATAGGTGGCTTTTTTACAGAATTATACAATGCAGAATTTTAACTGTCAGTCTACGCTAACAATTACGTGAATTTTTAATTATATGCGTGGTGAAGGTGGAATGGGAAATTAAATATACACTGTAATGACAAGGACACAATATGGTTTTTACGTTAGATAGTTTTGAAATATAGGCGACTAAATTGGGGCTCTGTTTTAAATATTCATTATCAAACAATCAACTGAGATTCATACATGAATAATGTCTTAGCAATACCATACGGTTAAAAGGCAATGTTATTTATAAGTCATTCATTACTTTGATGTAAATCAAAGTAGGCGATGGGAGATTGTAGATATATTTAGTTATTACATATTGAAACAGTGGGTTGCTTTTATTTATACATATAGAATGCTTTGTCCTGAATGATTGTGTGACGGATCAACGCACAAAACTGCTGTTCGTAGAGACCTGACTTGTAAGCCTGCAAATAAAATAAATCAAATGTTATGAAATAATCAAAAAAAAATCTCAAATATTAAATAAGAAGTGAATAGAAGCAATTAGCACATACATAATAGTTTCCGAGTTCAGTCGTTTCGATATTTTCCACGAAATTTAATCAGTTGTAAATTGACTGAAACGTTACGTCTTTTCTTACACTGCTTACGAAAAATTCTCTATAACTCTGTTGAAATGTGTAGTTATTTGAAGAAACGAATGCCTTTCAACCGCATTGTAGGAAACAATATGTAGCGGAAATAATTAGAAGATTGCACTAACGTATCTGATGTTTGTATATGTCAAATTAAAATTGTAAAAACGGTTATTTTATAATATACCTAGGGAGTTTATAATATATTTAGGTTAGATTAGCAGTCATTTTATAATATTACTACGGCAGATTATAATTTAATGGTATTGACAATTTTACGGTGACTTATATATTTTATTTTGAATCTGTAGCGTTTAAAATTATGTATATATTATGTACTAGCGTTTCCTGCGGCAACGCGCGCAGATGTACATACTGCATTTTTAACCGTATTTATTTTTTAATCCTCCTACGGGAACTGAACCCTGGATAAAAACTATCCTATATGTTGCACGAGGCCCTCAGCTATCAAAATTTGATTAATTTCTGTCACGTAGTTTTTGCGTGATTGACGGACAAGTTAACAGACGATAGACAGACAATAAATTCGAAATATTAGGTTTTTCGCTTCTGTTGCCTATCCTTTGACCGACCCAATTAATATTTTTCAACAAATAAATCATTTTTCTATCCTTTTATTATATGTATAGATTTGATAAAATGTTTTATTAGTTTTTGTAGTAGACGAGAAGGGAAACATGTATTAGGTTCACCTGACACTAAGTGATCAGTGCCGCCAATAGCCATCTATAACAGAAAATGCAAAATGCTGCCACCTGTAGCCACGATGGTAGTGACTCGCATAGCCAATCGAACGGCATGCGATGGTCTATTCTTCAAAAGGAGCC
>DWBA01000223.1:0-15241 GCA_018236825.1 Apodemia zela | reverse complement strand
CCCGACCGCCGCACCTCAAGGTACCGCCCACCCCGACCCCGACCGCCCGCCGCACCTCAAGGTACCGCCGCATGTTTGGAAAAAATACAATTATAAATCATGTCAACTATACGGTGATAAAACTAATCGAAATTTCCTTTTCTTTGCCGGCTGGATAATGGACATCTTATATGTAAAATTTATAATTCAACGTATTTAAGTATTTATAACGCTTGCTCATGGGCCGATAGAGCTACCGGTAGCTGGATCAAACGAAAATTACTACAAAGCCAGCGGCTGGTTTTAATATTTTTGTGCAAAGCACATTTTACTATAAGCTGCGAAGCTTTACACGTCTTATCAGGAGTATTGCCAATAGATAAGAAATTCAACCCCGGGTTGGAGGCCTTTAATACTGTCATCGTAAGAATTGCTGACACTGAATACTAACATAGAATTTATATTTATTGTTATAAGTCAGACAAAGTAATTACAGCAGTAAAAATTTTTTCACATAGATACTAAATTTCTATTGTGCTGTGTCAATTATGTGTGCAGTTTCAAACAGGTAGAATACTCACAATGGTAAATGATCACCGCCGTCTCTTAAGCAGTCATAACATTATGAGTTTTGCAATTGTATATCCAGAATGAGTAAAGTTTTTCTGAAGATCTCTAAATTGTGTCGGTTCCATCCTTACGCTGGCCAAAACAATTTGAGAATCACCCTTGACGTAGAGCCAATCAGGGTGAAATTAGAATTAGAATTCGATGTAATATTAAGTGGTTTAATGCAGAAACGTACCGAACAATTCCTTCGAGCGCCCTTTATAGTAGATCCGGTTTTAGCGTCTAGATGTTAGGAAAGTGGTGTGAGGATTCTGTTTTTAAATTAGAATAAAATAAAAATAATTGAAATCACATGGTAACGGTAGATTTTGCGTTATACAAATACATGGAATTACAAGAAATTGTGTTTTGCATTGTATTATGTTAACAACGGTATTTTGTTTTCCCCATGTGTATCATTTACTATTGAAATATACTGTCTGTCTAAAGTTAGAGATGAGTGCAGAAAATATCTGAACGAGAGTCAGTGCACGAGACAAACCCAATAAAATTCTTTCTAACACTGATTTATTTTAAAGTAATTACAAAAAGTGATGAATAAATAAAAGTGCGGCAGTAACAATGTGTGCGTGCATACCTTATTATATAGTTTCTACGTAACCTAAATTAATCCTATGTCATTGACTTCACTGATTGTGCGGTAACCCGTACCGGTAGAGTTAAACGTCTCTCTCGGGCTCGGTAGCATTGCTTCGATTTTTCCTACCGCAATAGCATCATTGCTTGCACAGTCGTGTTCGTGGTACAAAAGCGTTAGTCGGTAATCCTCGCCACACCGATGGCAAGGAAGCAGCAGCACTGAGCGCGCGTGTGAGTGTGTGTGTGTGTGTGTGTGTGCGGCAGCTGAAGCACTTCGAGTTCGCGGGCAAGCTGGTGGGCAAGTGCCTGTACGAGTCGGCGCTGGGCGGCGGCTACCGGCAGCTGGTGCGCGCGCGCCTGGCGCGCTCCTTCCTGGCGCAGATCATCGGCCTGCGCGTGCACTACCGGGTACTGCCACACCACACCACCACCACACCACCACACCACCACACACACACTGATACATTCGTTACATCTTTTTACCATATCTTGCCACCTTTATCGATTTATAATTTTTTTGCTTCGAACTGATTTCGATTTAATTTTCCTTCGAAAATGCTGGGCTTCCGTGTGTATTTTGGAAGTGATAATTTCTTTGGCCGCGTTGAGTGATTTTTGGTAGGGCTAAAACGTATGGACTTGCGTCACCGAAATGCGCGACATGCTCGACGCCTTGACCAGGCGCCAGACGCCTTGCATGCCATGCCATGTTAGATCGGTTCATGAAATTTGTTCAGTGATATTTTTATCTTAGATATTTAAATTATTGTACGACTGATGACATATTAACTGTAGCCGAGAAGCAGAAAAATACTTGAATAACTTTTACACACACAGATTATTTTTTGGGCAGAGTAACATCCTCAACAAATTATAGAATTACTCGACTCGAAAACATATTATTCCAGCCTATTTATACTATCTTTATTTATAATTGACCATTATTGTTATTATGTGACGTAAAACATTTAATACATAATGACTCATCTCACAATAAGAGCTGCATATTTAAACACCTGCGCCACACATGGCGCGGAACTATAATATACTTTAGCGGTGGGCGATTATGAGATATATTAACGAAATCATTCGATTATGAAGATGTCTCGAGATATCTAGATATTATAGTAGTTACTAATTTGGTTAGTAATCATGATTCGTAAACGAGTTGACGCAAAGTGAGGAGATGATATTAAGGATAATATTAGGCGTGACTTTTTGTTGATTAAATTACAATCTAAAAAAGATGTAATCCTTATATTCATAATTATTTTTTGTTTTCATGTAAATTTTTAAAGAATCAATAATAATCCACCACAAAAGCTAACAACTGACACCAAAACAAACATATTATGTTCTCAAATTCCAACTTTTTACACCAGTATTAGTAGTAAACCCAAAAATTTAATTCGATCATTCGAAAATTAGTAACAGCTGTTACTAATATCATTCGATTATAAAAATGAATAAGTTACTTATCTCATAATCCATAATCAATATTAGTATTAGTAACGTTATTCGATTATAGTAATCATTCATAATCGTCAAGCGCTAATATACTTGTTGATAACGTAACACTTAACAATAATCTACTATTTCAGTATTTCGAGCAAGACGACCCAGAGTTATACTTATCAAAGATCAAGTATATCCTGGAGACAGACCTGGACTCGGCGGACGTGCCGGAGATCTACTTCGCGGACGACGTGTACGACTCGGCCGGACGACTCGTCGAGACTCACGACCTCATTCCCAACGGGGCCTCAATACGAGTGAGTTTTTTTTTATTTTAACAAAATATTATAATTATTGTATATATGTTATAGTTATTAATATTATAATTAATATATATTATTATAAAATATGTTGTTTGTGTGAAACGTGAAAGAAGTTCATACACTGTTTATATGGGTGTTAAGTGTTTTACACTATGATTTAATTTTTTTATTCTTCTTTAAAACTTCGAAACTATGATTTTGCCATTTAACATTATACCAGTGATCGCCTATTGATCATAATTCAACTACAATCTATTAATGTTCTATCTAATTTAATGTATAATTATCAGTTATTATAAAAAAACTCCAAATTAAAGTTTAGTGTGCCTAATCTCAAACCTCCTCCGAGCGCGCAATGTTCTTATGAAGGTATCTTGTGAAAACTTTCCCTTCACGTACGAACATATAAATGTATTAGTAGAGTGGTTATATAGTAAAAATTAGAGGAGTGTACACTCATATCCGTAGGTAGGACGGATGCCCTATAATCTACATTCTACATGTTCACGTGGGCCGGTGCCTTCTGCTCTGGTGTGTTACGACTGCATTTAGCTTGAGAACCAGTCTATGTCCTGAATCGCTTACTTTCAGTAGTCTTAGGCTCCGTTTAATGCGTTAAAAAAGATCTCTGGAAAGACCCCGCTATCTACCCCTCGGTACATCGGTGCAAATCTGCACTGTCCTAGCTTTTGCACATCTTCGAAAGAAACCCATTAAATGGGATGAAAATTTGATACCGATATTGAACATTTAAGATAACCAATGGCCCCAGGCTGGTCCAGTGTGTTCGACTGTGTCTATATGTGTGTGTGTGCATGTGTGGCAGCAGGTGTGTAGCAGCACCAAGCTGCAGTACTTGGATGCGCTGGCCCAGTGTCCTCGACTCTGTCCATATGTGTCTGTGTGGCGGCAGGTGTGTAACAGCACCAAGCTGCGATACCTGGATGCGCTGGTCCAGTGTCCTCGACTCTGTCTATATGTGTCTGTGTGGCGGCAGGTGTGTAACAGCACCAAGCTGCGGTACCTGGATGCGCTGGCCCAGTGTCCTCGACTCTGTCTATATGTGTCTGTGTGGCGGCAGGTGTGTAACAGCACCAAGCTGCAGTACCTGGACGCGCTGGCCCAGTGGCGGCTGGGGGCCCGCTGGCGATCGGAGACCGATGCGTTCCTGCGCGGCCTGTCGCTGCTCGTGCCCGATCACCTGCTGGCCATCTTCGATGAGAACGAGCTCGAGGTACGTATAAAAAAATGATCTCTCCTTTTATTTGCCAATGTTACCTTGTAAGTTCTAATAATGAAGTTTTATATTAGTGCGTTGGAGTTTTAGATTTTAACTATTACAAACAAATGAATCTTAATATTTGCTAAAGTTATACTGAAATTTTGAGCCATTTACACCCTTGTACACTTTTGCTTTCTTACTTTCTGTATTATAGGATAAATACAATCAGATGGTTCCCCTGATAAAATATCTCCATCGCGTATAGACACCAAAAATGTCAACACCATGATCTATGTGACGAAGATGTTTTTGCCAAATGCAAAAATTGGCTATATCTTAGTTTGGCGTATGGTCTAATTTAATTAGTAACCTTGCAAACGCGATTTTCTGACATGGATAATATCATACACCTTCACTGCTAGACCTTCTGCTGACCTAGACTATTATTCTGCTCATCTAGACTTTTATCAGGTATTTCTGTAAGTTACACTTGCCTCGTCAGAGCAGATTTATTGTAAAGGCAAAATCGCCGGACATCTGCTAAATTAGTGAAAAATTAATACACTTACAATGACATGTAAATAAATATCACGTATAGTAACTGTCAGCTCAGTACTTAGAAGATAAGTGATCGATAGTACAATTTTCTTCAAGTTCGCTCAGTTTGAATCTTTTAATATACCTCACGCACCGCTGGATAGAAGTAGTTGACCCTTGAAGTCAACTTCTAGCAGTTATTTTTGGACATAGCGAAGGTCTTCTCAGGTATGGCACAAAGTGCTTTTATGGAAGCTTCCTTGCTATGACCATTCCGAGAAATTATTCAAAAAAACCTTAAATCTGAATGCTGCTGTTCCCTCAGGCTGCATGCTACCACCTAGATAGTTTCTTCCGCATAACAATGACATGCTATGAATAATTTATATTAATTGCTATGAATACGGCAGTACTAGTGATACTTCATACTGCGGCAGCAGACAAGCGCCGGAACCAGCTCGTAGCTGAAATTGAAAATCAACTTACCAAAGACTCGGAATGGAATCAATTAAACGTAGTCCAATTTAACACTAAGAAGACACAGCTTTGCACGTTTACCACTAAAAAGTCCCCCTATGACGTAGTCTCGCTCATTTTATGAATACTCTCCTGACAAAATCGGCTAGTAATGGAATCCTTGGAGTCAACGTATCGAACAGTGTTCAGTTCCGTAGTTATTTGAAGCCAAAGCAAATTGGTCTCTAAAAAACTCGATGTACTTAGCATAGCGAAATTATACTTCTAGCTGGCCAATCATCTGCAACTTTATAAGCCATAATTTCGATTTCACATTCTCTCAACTTTGGGCTTGAGCTTCATACTACCAGTGACTTACTCTTGATCGCATTCGTCGTCGAGTCGTTGACGACCATGCTATTTCTATTCGGCCTAATACTTTGACAATGCACAGAGATTTATGTTCGCTCTATATCTTTTGTGTCGAGGGCAGTATTTGGAGGTTTTTATGCACTGCGATTGTAGTACGATTTTTTGTATTCCCCATTGTGCCTCTGTGGAATCAATTACTAGTGGTTGTGTTTTCGAACGGATACGGTCTTAGGGATTTACAACAAAAGAGCTTACTCATTCTTAAAGGACAGCTAAAGCAACTCCAGACCTCCAGTATTAGGAATGTCAGTTGGTATCTTCCACCGACTATCTATGGCTCTACCAACTTGGTTAATAAGCTGGAACGTGGAAGGCTCCCAAAATTTGCCCTTAAGCTCTCGTATTCGTGCACTTCTTGATTTCCTCCAAGCTATTTCCTATCAAGTTCATGTTCTTAAGTTACCTTTCCCTTGAAGGGGCGTAATAAACACGGTACGAACTCGTTCGTCATTTACTCTTGTTATTATTCTTTTAAACCTCCAGGGATCTCCTTTCTTGTGCCTTTCATGTGTTTAAGCGCCTTTAAATTGACTGGTGAACTGACATGACATGAAAATGGAAGGTGAGAGTCGAGACACTTTTTGGAATTTAAAAATTGTACTGGCCTCCCGCCTCACACCCTCCATTTTATCACAGTCGTATATCACAGATATCAACATACCGCGGACAGACCCACTCAGTTACTCATCAACACTGCTGTCAGCGTTGCAGTGGCTCGACCCAGTATCGTTCAAATCCAGATCTCTCAGGTGGACGCCTTAAGTACCCATGTCCTAGCAGTAACTGTGATTTCTTATGACCCAGTCTCATCCATTTAGCTCTTAACCGAGTACTAATATTCGAAAATAATTGAAAAAAAACCTGCTACTCTTATTACCGTTCCACTTATCATGCAATTTCCCCAACACTGTGTTTCTGATATGTCCTATCCTCCTTGCTCCTTGGACCCTTCGCCCGGAACCTCACAACCTAACTCGTCTCCTCTTCCTCCACCAGCACATTTACACGCCGATTGATCGGTTTGCAGCACCCCACCCAAACCGTCAAAGAGTCAGTGCTAACGGATGTATATCGAACAAGGTTTAATGGGCAGCAGTGATATTGGTTTTGTGTGGGGGTACGGTGCGTGAGGTGTGAGATGCGTGTTGGTGTGTCAGCTGTTGGCGTGCGGGTGCGGCGAGGTGTGCGTGTCGGACTGGCGCGCGCACGCGCTGGTGGCGGGCGCGGGGCGCGAGTGGCGGCGCCGGCTGGAGTGGCTGTGGGCCGCGCTGGCCGCCTTCTCGCCGGACGAGCGCGCGCGCCTGCTGCAGTTCACCACCGGCTGCAGCCAGCTGCCGCCCGGCGGGTTCAAGGTGGGCCCTCACACACTCACACACACTGGCTGTGGCCGCGCTGGCCGCCTCCTCGCCGGACACACACACACACACAACAAAGTATTACATTGCGCAGGAGCTGAACCCGCGGTTCCAGATCACGGCGGCGCCCACGTTCGGCGCGCTGCCCACGGCGCACACGTGCTTCAACCAGCTGTGCCTGCCCGACTACGACTGCTACGAGCAGATGGTGCACGCGCTGCTGTGGGCCATCAACGAGGGCGGCGAGGGGTTCGGCATGGTCTGAGCGCGCCACACACACCTTGTTTTCCGTCTGCTTTAACTCTACACACTAATCTCGTTAGTGACAATTGTACCCACTGTCAAGTAGGTTGTTCACCTATCTGTTGCTAACCTGCAATTCTGAAGACGATCTTCATTCAATTTTGAACACATTCTTGTAAGTAAATTCATATTTGGATAGATCTTGGTGTCCGGTGGTACGCCGGGCCAAGTTCGAACTTGTATTTGTAATTTATTTTACATATAATTGTGGCCAGAACGTGATTTAGTTTTTGATCTCAGTACTTTAGAGACCTGACATTATTGGAAAAAGAATTGGATCTTTTTTACCAAAAAAAAACTTGGTAAGATTCGAAATTTCTGAATAAATTGGTTGTCCGCCCCGTTGGTCAAGTGATTAGCGACCCTAACTACCCTAATAACAAGCAAATAATTTGCTTACTTTGGGGTTAGATCAATTCGTGTAAATTGTCCAGTCATATTATTATATGTATTGTAGAATATAATCCAAAAGTCATTTCAGTTATGCTCCTGTCTAAGCACGAATATACATAAGTTAGATTTTACCGAAACTAGGATCTGTTCAAAAGGGAATCATTAAATCAGTAGAATTCGTTATGTATATATCTGCGAATTGTATAACTCTGGAGACAGAAGTCCTCCATTTGAAAACTTGTAATATATGATATCGGGTCTAATTTTACCATAGTAATACATTTTAAATAGCTCTGTAAGCGTCAAGAGATAAGGCCTTTTAGAAACTTATAAATATACTACTGTTACGTAGCTTTTCACGCACAAATAACCAAATAAACTTAATACTTTGCAATTAAGAGTAAATGCGCTCAATTACAACTTTACATTTTCTTGAGTGTATATACCTATACTCAAAGTAACTCAAAGCGCCTTCAAAATTTCTATCCTATTACTATAGTGTATATGATTATTATGACATTTTGTGCAAATGTCAAGAATTCGCTAAATACGCTACCACTCATTAAGTTATGCATCTAGACAATCTACGACGTATTATAAACCTATAAATTACTTCTATTTATAACAGCGTATCGAAAGTCGCGTATAAACTAAGTCAGAATACCGCAACCAGTTTTTAAATTTTTACCAATTGAATTAATTAATTATTGTACAAATTCATTTTTTTAAGCTTACGTATGTATATGCATAAATTAACAGATAAGTGCCGCTTGAATTACCTAGAAGGAATGTCTTCGTAATAAAAGTAAAGTTGCGTCCTACAAATACATCGTTGCCCTACAATACTAGTTGAATGTAATCGCTTTTGAAGAGCACTTAGGCTGGGTGTGATTATATCAACAATTTTATGAAAACTGTGTTTGAATAACAAAGATTTAGCATTAAAATTTCAAGATACTATCTTATTTTAGAGCTGTTTTTATGAAGGTGATGTCCCCTACATTTATGGTCCTTCGAGCCAGTCGAGCTAATATAACCTCAATTTTTTCAGAGCTCAATAGACCCAAGTAAGTATACATAAGAGCCAAGTAAGTATACATAAGAGTCCGAATATTATAATTGCCCCAGCATGAGTTACATTTATAAGTAAATTAAAATATGATAAATGTTGCATGTAACAACGGCATTATTAATTGAAGTGACTTACTTTTGAACTTAGAAAGTTCTTACAGTGCCAATGCTGGCTAAGCAAACCCAAAGCAATGGCATGGCAATACATAGTCCCATTCCCTGATTTTATTCTAAGAAACGTCAATTGACGTCATTCATAACACAGTAGTGTTTTAATAGGCATTTGAATGATGATTATGGGTATTTGGTCAAATTTAACAAGTGTTCAGTATGAGTGAAGTAACTAAGCCAAATATAGGGAAAATCTTCTAGTCATCAGTAAATTATCTAATATGTTAATATAATGACATAATATACATTATTTATTAACTCGTAGTGTATAAGAGATAATACTTCGAATGATCCTTTATAGATCTTAAAGAATTTATGAGGCGTAAATTTAAATGTGATGAACGGCTCAAGGCCTTAAATTATAATGTCTCATTGTTAGTAATAGGGTCTGGAAGATTACATGACAACTTTTATTTCAATCATAATTCTAATTACTCACAATCACAATAAATATACATACATTAAATACATTCGGGAAAATTATGGAAAATTGAAACCTATACACTTGTGTAGTAAGACGCAGTGAAGGTAACCAGGTAAATTTTACTGCAGTATAAATAAATTAAATAATAATATTGTGAGAGCAGACTCATATGAAATCGATTTCATCTTAAAGTGGACTCCGGCCTTTCTATATTATTTAATATTATTTGTACACATTTAATATTAACAATATTGAATTCGTTATTAATAAATCTTTGGATGTATTTAATTAGACCTGAGTCGATCACGATTGATCGAATCAAAAAGATTCAATCGCAACTTGTGACAATCTTTTCGGAACGATCGTTGGGTCGTTCATTCAATTTCACATCGTCCTCTATCTCTTTTATTTACATGTGTTAGCTTTCATTCCCGCGCTCTTTCTCGCACTGTATTAAATTAAAATAAACCGGTTCGTACGGGATCGCTCACGTTGCGGGGCGTGGGTCGCGACTCGCGAGCGACCTGTTGATCTCTCTTTCTTCTGTGGCCTGACACATCGATCGCCCGATTGATCTGTCAGTTGCAATTTTAAACGCTCTGCGACCTGCGACCGAAACGATCGAATCATTTTAACCCGATCATTACTAGAGTGGGTCGTGATCGACCCGGGTTTCGCCAAATGATCGATCTAGACATAAATATTTGAACTCAGTGCCTAAATGTGAATGTAGATCTGTTCAGTCATTTGACTTGCCCTATTACTAACATTGAGTCGCGTGCCGTAGTGATATTACTCGTAATCCTGCCAGAAAGCGGTCCATTGGCGGTGGAATTGAAATGTAAGACAATAACATTTGTCCATCGTTTATTACTTCTTCATAGTAGGTACCATTTTTATTTAGTTTATTTTTTTATAAACTTATTACGAATATATAGATGTCAAATTCATAAATTTGATGTGATTGGATTGAATAAAACTGGATGCCACATCCACAATAAAAGGATTGTCGTCATTGTCATTCGTATTGTAATAATGTGTCTTTTTAGAATGCCTGTAATATAGAAATAAATCAAAAGATAGTGTAAATACCTTCTCTGGGTAGCCTTATAATAAAGTCCTCATCTGTGGTAGGGGTAATGTCATATCACAACTATTATTCAAAATAGGAAGCGATTCAATTATTATTGTCAATGTTTGCAAATTTCTCTTATTGCATTACCACGACCTTGCGCTTCTCTAGCATAATTAACGGAACAATTGCAGCCAGACATTTTACCAACTATTTATGAGTAGTTGCTCGATAGATATGTCGAAAATCATTTGCTCATGTGCAATAGCAATGAACATATGAAATAAAGGCACTGAAACTTTTTGTAAAATTATGCAAAACAGAATTTCATGTCTGAAACATTGAAGAATTGCGTCACACGCATAAAACGATAATTGCTAAAAGCAACATTGCGAAAAACATTCACTAAAGCTATTTAGGCTATGTAGTTACAGAGATTGTTCTTATTTGTCTTATGAGTAGACAAACCGTTTTAGATACTAGATATTATAATGTTAAATAATTTTGTAGGTTTAAAATAAGTTACACGGTAAGTATAACTTATTTTACTTATTTGTACGTAAAAAAGGGCAAGCAAAACCAAAACTAAGGGTAAATAAAATTAGCGCAAAGTTTTAAGTGCAGGTAGTTTAAAAATTATTTGTATGAAAGTAATTCCCGATTATAAAAATTAAGTTTAAAAATAACAAGATTATATCATTCGTAAATAAATATATCCCAAATATGTAAAACTTTTTATATTTTTTCTTGTAAAATTCATGTATCATACCTAAAACACCACAATACCGTGGAAATAATTTTACTGGCTAAAATGTCATCTACTGTAGCTGTTGGTCTTACAAATAGATAAAATCGATTGGAACTCTTGCACTCAATGATGATACTGCTTTATGAAAATTCTTGTGATTAAAATTGGACTAGATTTTAACTGTGTGCGTGTTTCAATTTGTACTTTATAATGTGTATGTTGTGACGCTGTAGTTTTATTTTGTATATCTTTATTATTATTCTTGATAGTGTTAGTGAAGGCTCTAATATTATCTTATTTTCCATGTGTTGAACATGGGTATTCTCTAAAGTGGTGGCAATAATATTTGTAAATAAATGTAATTGTCTATTCGTTATACGTTTAAAAATATCGGTGATTTAAATCTAATAATGTTTGGTATTATTTACGTATTTTCTGTTGTAAGAAAAATTAGACCGGACTTAGCAACAACGGACGCTAAGTCCCACTTCTGATATATGGGACCTAGTAAACTGGATGCTGGAAGATCCAATATTGTATTGTTCGGCACATGCTTATTACGTTCTACGAAAATAAATTGCCTGCTATTTATGCAATACATTTCTTTTTCGTATGAATAATTGATAGAGACGTATTTGTTATTCCTGAAACTCAAAAATGTGTTGAATATGTGTGTGGGTCAATTGAGGACAAGAACAAGACATGAAGTTTCTTGATTTGTAAAACTTTTAATAAACATATGTAAAAATTGCTTTGCAATATATTACGTGAGGAATACTATGGTGATTCCATAGTTGGATGGTATCCACAAAAACAAAGAGATTATAGACTTGGTTTGGAAATTGAATACACATAATCGCAGTGCGATGGAATATTTACACCGACCACACCATAATGCGTCGAAGCGCATTTTACAATGTGATAAAGAAAATTATATTGTTTTCTCCTTGAATTTTGGCAGTGTCTTGGTTGGTACATTCACTTTAACTATTCCTGCTGCAACAGATTCAATGCTTGTCACTATCATGGTGCAGTTTAGAGGGTAAGGTAGCCGGTAAAAATATACATGTGGCATTACCATCCCGCCACTCGGATAGCAGCAGCGCACCATTAACACCTCTGGTGTCAATATGCGTTAGTTATCACTTTTCACCAATAGAACCGTCCGATGTTATGCTATCCTATGATATAAAAAATATGTGGATTTGTTTCGCGCTTCACAATAGGATATGTAACTTAATTCCTGAATGGACGCTACGATTTCCTTCAGCACGTGTAAAATGCGCTCCGGCCCGAGTTTATCGTACATTACAACTGGTTTAATACAACCATGAATGTATTGTTTACAAATATTGCAGGTTTCATGTCTTTTTGTTGATGGGTCTCATTAACTAACAATTAGTTTTTAGGTATACCCTATACTTAAAAACTTTTCTCTGAAGTTTTAAAAGTTTACAAAGTTTTTCTTTGAAAGCAAGATGGCCGCCGTTGGTTCAATCACAGTTGTGTCAAAAATTTAACCTTGTTTACGAATCTATCAGTACTAAAACACTAATATACTTGGATACTTACTTGCGATACTTATGTAAAACATTTCGTTACCATACTATAGTAAAGTATTTTTGGTGTCTCTGATTTTGAACATGACGTTTAAAAATTTTATAATTTTGTTTCTAATTGTGTGCCCTAAAGGCCTAAAACTGGTATCTAGGAAAAATGTAATTATACCATCAAAACATTTTATTTATAATATGTATACTAAATAATTTTGTTATCTAGTCAAATATTCTGAAGATTGCTCCTTAATCATAAATATCGTCTACCTAGGCTTAGTGTTTCATAAGGTTTCTGCAGAGTTTATTTATGAATAAAGAGTATCGCTACGGTGAAGCTATATACGCACTAAAGTAGATGTTTGACCGTGTAGTTTGAGCGCTATTGTGTTATGAATACGTTCCGATCAGAAAGTAGGTCGATGATATTAGCGGAAAAAATAATTGATTTTATATTTAAAACTAAAAATATTTTGGTAGTTTGCAATGTTCGTATTTATAACCTTAAATTTCCCTAAAACTTACCAATATTTTAAAGTGGACAACACTACGCCGTGTCAGCAGCGGTGACGACTTTGTGTCTTCCTTTTTACTAAGACTACAGGTGTCACATTTTTTGTTGCCATAGGAATCCATACATCGGAACTTTCACATTTATAATATTAATAATATAGATTGCGGGGAAAAAATGTAAGTTTCATTTTAGTCACAAAACAGTTAAAACGCCCGAAGTCTGGGTTTCAATTTTGAGGCATACATGAAGTCCCTAAGACTGGATACAAGATCTATTTTTCAACAGGGTGACACATCATGTCTATATTATCTAATAATTATGAATTCTTAATAATCATAGCTTCATAGCTTATACCTCCGCTATGTTCGTCGGAGGTTATTATATATTATGTACTAAAGTATTTATTAATGTTAAAATAAAAAATTTCCGTACGAGCATTGCCAAAAGCGACGATCTCGGAAATATCAAATGCTTTACGTCTGGCTTTACGTATACGACACGTTGCAAGCTGCGCAATATGGCTGTTATATTTCTCCTAACGTACTGGTATCCGATGTGCAAACGGATGTCGACATCACATGTAAATAACCCGCGTGTCTTAAACCACGTAGTACTTTTAACCGCTTGGTTAACCACAGTGTGAAATAACACAATAGCTCTCTAATTATTCAACAATACATTCCAAAAATAGCTAATAATTAACTATGATTCCAACTGTTGACATTTTGTAGTTGTTGATTAGAAAAGTAAGACTGATAAATAAAATATGAATAATATTAATTTGTTTTATTTAAACGTCACAAAATATGCCAAAACCTGTGGCATTCCCCTACGGCCTCTGATCAACAATAACTTTGATCAAAGGTCAAAATGCTTTACGGCACGGACGTTGCAGGCTTCGATCAAAAATAACTTTTAAAAACTAACTGCAACGTCCGCGCCGTATGATATTTTTTCATACTACTTATTATAACTAACACATAATTTAAACAGTTTAAACAATTTTGCTAATTATCAAGTGGTTTATGAATTTTGAAGCATAAGTGATGACGTAGGCCGAATAGCAATATTTTGCCGAGTATGTATAGAAATAAAAAAAACAATAACTGTATGACTGGTATGACGTTCAATTCGTATATTAAAACTAGTACAGAAAAAGGTTCACAAAATATAAAAATCTGCTGTACATTTAGCAATAATTCAAACAGGTTGTTTATAATTCAGTAAAACATACAACAATATGCAAACAGTATAGCAACAGGCTCAACTTGAAAGTATTTTTTTAATATTAAAAACCTCAATCCAAAATTCTATTTTTTTTTAATTTAAAGGTAGCTATTTAAAATGAAACGAAATAGGTCCTTCATAAAAAAAAACGGTCTGAATTGAAAATCACTTTCTTTTTGGAAGTTTGTTTACTGCTCTGATTCAAGAAACACATAATGTGGCGTAACTATGAAAAAAATGTGTTGAGCGGTTGACCCTGCAGGCCATCCCTGAAACTTCCCGCTAAATTGAAGTTTTTTAAGCTTAAAAAAGAAAAAAACTATACCTAAGGTGCTCAAAAAGCACAGAGTTCAAAAATCTAAAATTTGTATAAATTACAGCATTTTAATGGGAGATAATACTGCAATTTTTTCACGCCAGAGTCCAGCACTAGCGGAGCGGAAACCGTTCCTTTTCAACAAATCCTTTTCCCTTCAAAGTCGCATCACGTTCTCGAAGCAGTTTTTTTAATCATACACTTTTAATAGGCCATAGGATGTCATATTATTATATTTAAAACAATTTCGTTCTTTTTACTAGTCTGTGCTTGAAACGTAGTGATTATATTAGTCTGCGTGTGAACTGAGGGACCACACTGGAATACGCAGAATAAAAATTGTAAAATTTAGTAAAAGATCTAAAACAATTGTAGAACAAATCTGGGAATTTGTAAAAAAGTAGTTTAAAAACTACAGCCCTTAAAGTGTGGTCCCTCAGTCCTCACACCTCATCTGCCAGATCTCGGAAAGTATCTGAAA
>DWBA01000222.1:0-15249 GCA_018236825.1 Apodemia zela | reverse complement strand
TAACAAACCTACTTCATAACGGAAAAGTTTCGTTTCATGATCAACCTTTATTGAAAAGATAATTTTTTTTATTTTAACTTTTCTAAAATACCAATTTATACGGCCCCCATTAATTCTCAATTTAAAAATTTAACATACATACGTGTACGAATAAATTTAATTTATTCGTCCAGTACCCGTACGAATAGTCACTTCGTTTTTTGTTTTTTTTTCTATTTATCAAGATTCGTAAAAAAATCGTAGAACAAATGTTGTTGGGATTTATGTAGAGAGGCTGCCTGCAAGATGTGATGCGTTAATTTCAAATAAGCCTGTATATTAGGGTAGCGCAAAAAACAACTATTTTTTTAGAGGGTCGCGTGAAAAAATGTTAGTTTTTGTTGTTTTAAGAGCCACCTTCCAAGGACAGTTCAAATTTTTGAAAAGTCACTCCAAATTTTTTGAAATTTTTATAAATATATATATTTATATTTGAGTATTATTATGTGTATTTCTATGTATTGGGATCATTGACTAAAACTATATCACAAGCAAAATAATTTGCTTACTTTGGAGTTTGGGGTTAGTAATTTGTGATATTAACCAGTGATGTTCTAACAGGAAAAGCTGGTGCCCGCCCGTCTGCTTTAAATCCGTTATTGCCGTTTAAAAATCAAAAATACCCATTTTTGCTTTTTGTGACGAAACTCTGAGTATTTCAGATATAAAATGTAGCCTATTTCCTGCCCTATAAACACTTCTATCTTTTGTGTTTAGTGAAAGTTCCATCAAAATAGTTCTAGTCGTTCCAGAGATTACCCCGTACAAATAGAATGACAGACAGACATAAATTTAAAAATTGTTGTATAGGTATCGGTATCGTAAAAATAACACACTGCATTTGAAAAAACCTAGTTATTTTGAAATCACAGACAGATACTTCAATATTATTTATATGCATATGTCGCAGGCAAATTCTATAATTCGTCCGTATACAAACGGCGTCATCATTTTATAAACGTTGATTTGCAATACAATTTGCCGAAGGCAAATTGGTGATGACATAATCTGCGTCAATGTCAGCTATCAGCTCTGAGGTCGCCAAGGGTAGACGGTCCTTTTTCCATGTGTGGGTCCTAAAGGCAACCTAACAAACCTACTCCTTTTTTTAGTTGTACTAGTTCTAAATAAACTACCCATTGACAAGTAATTTACACAATATGCCGCGGCAATTTGTTAACGGCAGCGGTAAATGTCATACATGTTATGTAATGACGACATTTTACATTCGGCGTGAGGCACTTTACAAAACGTATTTATCTTTGTAGTCTGACGACGCCGTTTGTAAACGGACGAATTATAGAATTTGCCTGCGACATATTATAGATAACAAACAAGCAGATTTTATGATGGAAAGAGATAGCTAGCTAGCCATGGATTATAGACACAAAATGTGACAACGATGCATTGGTATCCTGCCACATGCAAAAGATTATCTCTTCTCCAAAACGAAACACGACAATAACAAGTACTGACATTATTACAGTGGGATTTGGTAAGATGGTAGTAGCAAACTCGGGCAAAATGCTACAGAATTCCAAGACACAATGGTTGTGTTACTTTAAGCCCTTGCCTGCTTTTTACGAGCTGCCTGACAGGAAATTAAATACTCTATTTTCAAAATGGCATGGGCCAGAACGATGAACGAATATTGAAAAACGTACAGTAAATTGAAAGAAATTAAATATTATTTGAATAAAGTGATACCTATTCAATAATTGCTAGACATCTGTTGTTTTCTTTAGAATTAGCAAGGATAAGCGACTTTAAAATCACAATTTTTGATAAGGTAAGTATTAAAATACTATAGCTGCACTCCAGAATACACAACAGGAAATCCCACGGGAATTATGTATTTATATGTATTTATTTAATTGGGTATATTTCCCTTATGGACTCATATATTAAAATTAATTGAGGTCTGAATAAGGGTTTTAGAGATTTTATTGCGTTCAAATGATTTAAAACTTGTATTGTTAAGATTTTCTGTTGTTTTTAAATAGCGTGGCGCCATTTTGGACGCCATGACAGCTTAGCGCGTTGTGGTATGAAAATAAACGGTTCTTAAAAATTGTAACAAAGTACGTAAATATTTGCATTATATTAAGATGATTATTTTATAAGTAATAAGTACAGACTATAGGACATAATGACACTTCCTTAAAAATTACAATTTTAAAAACATCTAAAAATAAAATATTGAGATTAGTATCGCGAAATCATTTATCAGACGAGTATCGCGAAATAGCAAACAGTTCTTTCAGAATTCGTTTCTTCGGCATTTAAAATAGTGGACTGTAAAAATAACTTTGTTATTCGCTATGACTGTCACTGTGATGAGACGCTACAAACTGGGTTGAATCGGTAAATAACACATCAAAGCTTTCATATAAAACAAAAAATCTCATCTTTTTGATAAATAATATTTCAATAGCAACGAAAAACTAAAATAATGTCTGCTTTATACAATTAAATTAATGATTCCAATAGACAGACGGTGTCCTGTCTGTCTGTCATTGCCAAATCAGTAACACTTACCAATGCATTTGTAAATTAATTACTATCATTCACCTCATGAGTGCAACAAATATCATCAATATCCATTAAGCATTAAGATGAGAACACCACAATTCTCTTATATTATAAATGCCAAATTTTGTAGAAATGTTATAATTGCTCGCATATTTTTCCTTAATCACGCCTCTACAGCTGAATGTGTATTTTTTTTATATTTTATATGAATTTGAGTAAAATTCGACTTTTACCAGCATTAACACGTAGAATACTTTTTATACCGAGTTGTAATTTTTGCTGTGCTTTTTCCGAGAACTCAGAAAACTAGTAAATATACTGTAATCCGTGGTAGTTTTAAAGAACATAGAAGGCGTTATAATAAGTAAAAATTTATCAATTTAACAAAGCTACAATATTTTTGGAAACAGTCAGCGGCTTAAGTGAATTTTACAGTAGCGAACAATCGGTGTTGTCCTGTATTATAATTCAGTCCGTAATGGTCCGTATAGGTCAGTCTTGATGTTAGTGGGTAGTAAGATAGCGGTGGTGATGACACGTTGATAATGCATAGATTCATATGTAACCATTTTCGGTGACCAAATCTTTGACCTACCACGACGCCGCCGCTGTACTGCAATTGCTGACTTCCAGAACGTGCCCTGAAGGTTGTTATCACCGCTAGTACAATACATTGATGAAATTGCATGAAGGCAAAATGTCTTCTGACTTAGTTTACAAGTTCGGATTTTTCTGCTATACTTGTTTTTAGTTATTTGTTTGTATATCTTCGTAACTCTTAGTTTTGATGCAAAAGAAATAACTAATAGATTTAATTTCTTAAATAAATACAAATCTATATTTTTCCAAGGAAATAAAACAAAGTTTGAACAAACAAAGCTATAATAAATATAAAATAAAAATATAAACAAACAGCAAATGAGTAATTACAAAAATATTCAGTAAACTCTATTATATAATAATATGCTGACATTCTTTATATATGAACTAAATAAAAGTTACTACTAAGTAGATAATACAAACATATTTCGTGTGATAAACTTAAAATTTTATAATGAAAAGAAAAATAAATAATATTTTAAGCTTTATTGATAACGTTATCACGTGGGACAAACTTACGTGCGATTGGTCACTTTCAGTACTTTATTTAATAATTCAAATGTTATAGTTTTACACGTCATTACTATAAATAAATAAGAAATAATAAGATTGAAATATTTCTACATTACAAATAAATTTAAACTAGTTCAAGACAGAAAGTGCCAAGTTACACCTAAGTATATAAATCTAAATGAATAAATTATAATTATTTTAATTGTGACAAAACAAATACATCAACTTGTCTTAAGCTTGATCAATAACAAAATTTGCGTGTACTTATAAAACATTATTGCTATAAGAATCGCATTGAATATTTTAACTTAATATATTTAATGTGAAATAGGAAATCATATTTTTTGCATAACATAGTGTTTTTGACAAATAAACCACAGCATAAACAGTAGTTTAGTTTCGTACACAAATCATAAAATCCGTAGTGCTGCGTAGAAGTAGTGTAGTAGCTTGCTACAGTGAAAGTATTATAAAGCGTTTGACTTATACGTCTGCTGTGTCGTCTAAATCATTGCGTCTGCGCATAATTCGTACACATATATTTTAAGGATAATATAATTATGTAGTTCAACTACTGTTTGTCTTGTGACAAAATCATGTATTCGTCTTGTCCAGATTAATTAAAAGGGACATAAAAAAAGATACAATTGCTTGCAATAATTTTCAAAAGTAATAAGAAAATATTATTTAACAAAAATAATATAAGCTGTATAGACAATACAACATGCAATTTTAAACTTACAGCTAAATAAAAATAATAATAAAAACACATCGTAATCGTCGAAAGAATAAACCAATATCACATAAGGAGATAGAAACATCTAAAGTCTGATAAGATTCGCACTCTAAAGTTCGTTTCAACAGGTAGCAGTAGCGTCGCAACACGTTCCGGGGTGTCGTACCAGATAGTGCATTTACAGTATCAATTTTGCCAAAAGACAAATTTGTCATGTGCTTTGCAAACGCACTCCTGGCACGATCCCCGAGACGCAAACAAAACGTTGATATCGATAGTTCATTTTGAACAGAACGTCACTAAATAGTCTATGCACTATGGAACGTCTTTGCCGATATTAATATTATAACTCTAATCACGATAGTAAATTTAATACTCAATAAATAGTTGAATTGGGATGAATAAAAGAGTGTTAGTTTAAGATTAGAAAAAGTTAGTGCAATATTAGTTCATTTTAGTAAAGGCCAGAGAGTTACATCAATTTAAAAAGTTATTTAAGGCATTAGAATTTAGAATAGCAAACAAACAGAGAATTCTCTCGTAGATCAGATATTACCTCTTATTAGGACTACGACAACTACGAGTATAATGTCTGGTTTGAAGCCTAAATACACGTTAAAAAGTAGTAGTAAAAAAAATCTTAAACTATTTCAAAATTTTATTGTAAATATTCGTGGGATTAGCGAAATTTTATTTACAGGCATCAAGTTGTTTGATATTTATTGTTGGTGTATATATTTTATTAATTTATTTCAAATGTATTTTTTTCCCTAATACTTCTCCCTCTGATTATATTTTTTTCCGAGACTCTTTCAAATGTTTTAAATTTTACTGGTTAGAGGTTACCTTTAAATTGTTTTTTTAAATAAGCACAATTAACTAGAGTTTGTTTGGAATTTATTATAACACTTTGAAGGTTATAAATTTTACATAATCTTGATTTTATAATACATGTAATTTGCAAGGTTGAAATACGTGTTTGATCTGAGATATTTACATCTATAATAGTGAAAGGAAAAGAAAGTGGTCTATTCGTATTTTTTAAGTTTGCTCTCAAACAGTGTTTGAATATTGTAAAAATAAATAAATATTTTTATGATTTGGCGCTTCTGCACATTTTAATTACCATGATATTTTTATTGCATTGTATGCAGATTATGCTATTGTAATAATGCATATGAAAAATGCTTAAGATAAAGGTTGGTAAACTGGATTTTTACATTATCATTTACATAAATATCATTAAACAAAAGCAAAAATAAGCAAGGTAAATAATTATGTAAGATATTTTTCATTTTAAAGTTAAACTAAAATTCCAGTGAATATAACATGTCGGTTTTAAATTAAATTCATAATGAGTTAATATTGAGTCTTTTACTTTTATTAGATCATATACGGTGTTGTGGTTTTATGTGCAGCAATAGCTTAGTAGACAAAATGAGATTATTACATTTATTTTTGTAGGAATATTCTGTGGTATGAGTACGAAATATGAATTTTACACACCTGGCGATGAATGTAATATAGGCTTTATACCTAAGTATGATGAATAAACTGAATTTATTGTCAGAACTTACTAATTTTTTATTTCATATTTTGAATTACCTTAATTTATATTGATTTCTGACAGATATGTGTTATTTTTTTAAATTCATATTACAGAAAAAAAGCTAATGGCTCTTTGACCAAAAATGTTAATAGCATTTAACATGGTGGGAATGTAATGCATTTTGCTGACTAAATTATTTACAAATTTGAACAAAAACATTGACGCAATTGAAGCTCGAAAGTCGATGGTACTAAACATGAGCGAGACGCTAGAAAACTCTACCATGTAGTAAATATATTGAAGTTAATATAATAATTGTACAAAATACAAAAAAGTGAAATGATATGAGTAGGTTTTAAATAATTGCTTAGACTTCTACTAATGTAGTAACTACATAAAAGCATGTAATTAACGTGCATTATTTTATAATAAGAATAAAAAGAAGAAAATATGAGTATTGTTACATGGGTAAGACATTCATAAACGACACCTCTCTGCGTTATTATTTATTGCCGTCAAGGTAACCGGGAATGAGGAATGAAAAAGTATAACTCAGCCAGATTAACATTAAGATGTTACTAATAAAATTAAGGTTGAAATCAAAAAGCATAGAAGCCGTTTAAAATTATTTTGGAATATTATTGTATATATTTCTACAATAGTTAAATAGTTTGATCAATAGAATATTTATATTTGACCCTAATGTACACAATTTTTATAAATTAAATCATGGAAAAGATAGAATGTTAATTGTAGTCATGTATTTTTTTTTATTTTTTTTTGTTATAGGATAGTAAACAAGCAGATGGTTCTCCTGATGGAAAGAAATAACCATAGCATGTAGACTTACCCTCTAAACTAACTAAACAAATTAAATAGGACTCACGATTATAGTGACACCTATTAGCCTTTTCTAGCCTTTTACAATATGCCTAGTAATAGTAGTCTCATTTCATATCATTTTCATGCTTTTACCATTTTGGTGTTCCCTGCAGAAAAGGGTGGGAAACTGGATGTATTTTCCTATTCCTCCTATATACTTCTGATTAACTTCGTTGCGAGTTCCAAGACAGCTTAGCTTTTTACCAAGGCACCTTGGGCTCGCAACACAGTGGTTATCAGGATGGTTGCCGCTTCTGATTCTGGTTTATAGAAGTTACAGTGGTGGGAACGAGCGGTGGGCCCATTTCCCCAAAAAAACCTAGGGGATTACTAGTTTGCTCTTTGCGACATACACAATGTTTATGTAATTTAATGTCTAATATATAGTTAGTAATGAACCTATTTTCATATTTATCATAAGAAATAATTAACGTGCGAAATAAAAACGTGCCTTGCTGTAATTTTATTATTACCTATAGACATTAAGTCAATTGTTCATAATCATTATTTGTCGTTAAAGTCGAGTTTAGCGTAGCGTGAATGAGAAACAAAGGTGAGCGCAAGTAGGTCATACTTGTGGCCTTGTGACGGCTTCGTTAAGACTGACATAGCCCTCCATCCGATACATAGCCAGTGGGATAAAATCTATGTGCTCAAAGAATATTATTTCAACGGATATGGACATTAGATACACGTGTACACAATTAAATGTTGTGACATCAGCGGTGTGTGATAATTTCCCGTGATTCTAGTGATCGTGCGTCATTCTGTTCTTATGTATGTAGCTACAAAAACAGAAATCAATATAATGATTATCTTAACGTTAATACGATAAGACATATTCTCATTTGAGTTGGTTAACTTACTGTTTATTATTTTGATAGAAATCTTTTGATTTCACATCAGAAATGTAAAGTCTCTGTATCATGCTGACTTATTGACTTGGTAGAAGCCGCAAAATCTGGATTGTTGTACGGATTTAGTACGAAAGTACTGTGTAAGTTTAGTACGAAAGTACTGGAAAAAATATTATGCATCAAATATATAGATAGTGCTGTAAATGTAGGTAATGCAAGAATACCGACCGCCTACACATGTTGCGCTCGGTGCATTCTGACGTAATATGCGCAGTCGTCCTGTTATACCTAATTGACTATAACTAATGTAAGTATATCTAGTATTTACACTGTACAAAACGAATACGCATTACTGATGCATGATAATTTCAGCATGGTGTATTTAATATACAATGTAATGTTGGGACATACACCTTTCAAAACAATTTTGAAGATTAATAAATTTTAATGATCTATTGTCAATGTCTTTGAAACGAAAAACAATTTTCATAATAACCACATTTAAATGAAAGTGACACGACAAGCTCTAACTCACAAAATATATTGATTATGATCATATGTAATATTACGTAAAAATAAAATTTTAACGTATTTCATTGTGTTCAAAGTAATTAATAAGGGACTAAACAATATTGTAAGTTTAACATATTTCATTTTGGATACAAAGTTAATAATCGATTTCTAAACGGGACTAGTTAAATTAATGAAGTAAGAAAGTAGGGCAAATAATTGTTAGCTCTCATACGCTAGATAAGCTGCATTGTACAATTGAGTATGGTGCTCAGTACATGATAAATTGTGTCGCTCGATAGCCATTCTACACTATTAATATGTCCTTGAACACATGGGCGGTATTAAAAGGAGCGGATACCGGGTTTAGAATGTCATAGTTAGTTGCGTTGGCATGCGCTTATGAATTATTGAATGCTTGATGTTACTTTTACTTGGTGTTAATGATTGCGCACGAATTATTACGAGTTTTTCTCTAGCGAATGGCTCGAGGAAGCTACCACGGTCTGACGATCACTTTCCCTCTTCACGAAACGTCATTAATGTTTCAACGATTCTTGTTAAAAATAGCGTATTGTTTTAAAATATTTGTTATTTATTTAAGCTTAAGTGCCTAAACCTTTATTGAGGCAGAAATAATCATGTTAATAGAGGTAAGTGGAATTAAGAAGCGATTATTATTAGCATTATATATACATTTACAAGATGTGTTTGTTAGTAAAGATTAAGTGATGGAATATTATAGTGATGTATGATAAAATAGACATGCACTTATTAATGACTGATAATATGGGTCGAATAGAACGAACACGTGATAGACATATTGCAGTCTTGCACGTGTCATGTCGACCTAAGTACTTTTATACAGATAGGAGGTGTAGAGTCGCAAGCGCTACTCGGTCTGTCGCGCGAGGTCGTAATTATCTAGTGTAAAATATTCCCGCTGTGGGTGTAGACTTGCGCAACACATTTCCAACGTTCTAGAAGCGACACTGACACGACACTTGGGGACACTTCACTGGACTCCGAGGAGCGTGTAAAGGCGACGCGCGCGGCCGCACCACTGCGACGCGTTCCACTTTTCCTTCCGGCGACGTGCGAGCGGCCGCGAGTTGGCATCGGCACGCCTTGCATAACCGCCGGTTTCGCAAAGTGGTCGCTGCAGCTAGCCGGCTTGAAATACGCGATCCGCCAACGGGGCCGCGGGCTTGACGCAACCGCAGCGCGATACCCGTCACGCCGTAGCCCACCTGTTGCCCCACCATTTCTTCTGATTTCACGCATATCACTTTCGCCTACGTGCGAGCTCGCTTTCATTCTTAACACGTTCACGCAATTGTGTTAATTTACATTCATATATTGTACGTTTAATCGCACAATGTTGGGAGATTCTCGGGTCCTGTCGTTCTCACGAGTTGGTAGACGCGTTCACTTGATGCATTTTAACTAGAACACTGTACACTCTGCCATCTGTATTTCTATTTAGTTAAGGATAGTAAATTTGTGTCTAGTAGTGTATATAATGATATGTGTTATCGTTTACGGCGAGTAAGACTCGTATGTCGGTTATAATAATGTCGCCACGGGCCTCGAGCGCCTAAAATAGATGCTCCATTTCAACGGCCAACTCCCCGCGATAAATGAAAACAGCAGAAACACTATACAATTACTTTATGTATAGGGTTCAACAAGAGATTTAAATTAAAAAGTAAACAGAAAATCATTTACTAGTGGTATTATACAAACTCAAACAAGTGGAGTATACAAATAATTTGAAGCAGTTGTTTTAACAAACGATTGTGCAAAGATTTGATTTACTATATGTTTGTATCTGACTTATTTATTTTTATTAATTCATTTCTATTTATTACTAAGACTGCAATCTTTCAGTTAGATTCTATTTGACGAAACCTTATGTTTAAAGTACCCACAAAATATTTTTGTATCGTAACTAATTATTACATGTAATAAGGCATCTGATTAAGGAGAAACATGTTAATTCTGATCTTAGAATAAAGTCAAATATAAAATAATATCTACCTCTTTATTAAACTCGTATAGGACTTGATAAGAAGAAGTTTATAGTTTTGAAGCATAATTAGTTATGTTGAAAACCCTGCCTTCTTATAATGACGGTATAAGGTAAGATAGGATGGATTAAGACAGTGGTAAGCACTGGGCCGATTCCTAAGGTGGTAAATATTAATCGTGACAAGTTTAACAAAACTCTATCCAGTCTTAAATCAAAACCAGAAGGCATTGTTTAATGTTAATGTCTAAATATTTACATTAAGGCAACCCTAATATTGTGCTCATCAAAGTGAAGTGACCTCGGCCAGCTGTCACCGCTCGTTGGCTGGTGAACCAATAAAATAATATTTTAGTGGTTCGCTAGTTTACGTTGTAGTATGTGAGCTCAAGGCCGCCTGACTCACGCGTCTATCCCGCGAACGACTAAACAGATCACTTGTTTTGCGCGTGCGCATATGCATTTTGCAATTTACATATTACCAAAGTATTTACAATACATAAACTACCCATAAGTTTTATTTTTATGTAATCTTTTAAATACATATAAAAAACGAGCTACTGACTGATTTGCTGATATTTTAAAGTACCACCAACCTCTGGACATATCTTGTTGAAACTTAAATAGGCGGCACCTAAGGGTTTTTTAAAAGTTTGATCAATGAGGAGAGATGACTAGAGTACTGCTCTGGTTATCTCTTCTTTTGCTTTTGCCGTTTTGGCAGTTTTGCCCGTTTTAAAGTATTCAGGAGAATTTTGAATGTGTTTAAATCTAAACTTTACCCGTAATATGTAGATTATTAATTTATTAACATTTATTATTTTGAGATTGTAACATTTTTAACAAAATGTATTTGATTCGAACAGTAATAATATACCCTTACTGTAAAAGAGGGGTTTTCTCCTGGTGGTGGATGGTTAACCCCTTTTTGGTGTATATTGGTTTATGGTTACGGAGACCAAATGAGGAGACCGGATTTTATGGTTATAGTTATATATATTTTTTACTGGTTTACACTTAATTACAATGATCGGAAACACTGGTAATTTTGGTACTTATTGGTAAATAAATGGTAAATGGTAATGGTAAGGTAAATGGTGTGCGCACGAGGCGTCACAATGGTATCTCTCGCGACGTACTTTGCTAACTGCCCATTTATTGCATCAAACCTAAAATATAATTAAATATAAAAACGCTGAGCTGTTCGATTGCGTAGCGCTCGAACACTTACTTTTTATTACAATAAGTATATATATATTTTGGCTGAGTATCAAGTGTTGTATTTTTAAGACACTAACTAATGTTTTCCAATAGTCAAATATATATGCAAAAATGCTAAACTTATGCAGAAATTAAGATATTAAAACTTGTAATTTTTTATATAAATATTGAAATATATAAATGTTTAATGATCTGTTATAAGTTAATATTCAATTTCAAAAGAAATAATTCCTGAATTCACTTTTAACACTCGCGAAACTATGATAAATAGTCAAGATGCTGTCATACTCGAACAATATTGTATGATAAATTGTAGGCTGGCTATAAGTTTATAAGTCTAAGCTACGCCAGTAAGAGCGCGACAGTAAGGTGTATTTTAAGACTTCTGGGCTGGTTCATACAGCTGCGTGTCATTTGCGTGGGCCTCCCAGTTATCTTCGAAACGGATGTTTGTTAACTGTCCAGTGCAAAAAGAACTATCCTATATTTAACTACTACATTAGAGTTTTTACCTATTACATAAGATAGTCTAGTGGTCCGGTGTCGGAGTTGACCATATAGGTCCCGGGTTTGATTCCCGGGTCGAGCAATTCAAAAAATGTGTTTTTTCAGTTTTCTGAAACAATGTTGCCCGGGATTGTATAAAGTGCCAGGTTGGCCACCTATCACATTGTGGGGCCGAATATCTTAGGCTAGTCGTGGGTGCACTGGTTGTACCTCTGCCTACCCCTTCGGGGATATGGGCGTGAGGATAGGTTTTTTTGTTTTTTATCCAGTGACCTTAAAATTTGAGCTAGCGTGTTCTATCTATGAGTTTAATAATCTAAACTTATAATATAAAGAGGATGTTTGTTTGTTACAATTTAACTCAAAAACTAGTCAAGCGATTTAAAATAATATAATATATGTAAATAAGGATATTAAGTAATTATAACATTGATTTCTTAACGTTAATATTGAATTAATATTAACTTAAGAAAGACTCACAACCAGTGGCCATAGTGCCTACAATGTCGGCCTACAGATCTAGTTATGGAAATAAAGAGAGGTTGGTTTGATTGATTAATTTTATACACTTGATATCTACACACCTTACAATCCATTGAGATATGTGAAAAATGCACTGCAATACATCTGAATAAAAATAAGAACGCAAGTTGAATAATTAATTGGTATGATTCGATTACTTTTATACTAGGTATTTGGCAATAGGTTATTACAAACTTAAACACATTAATTGAACATTAAGGACTCAAGTTGATTATTAAATGAGTGTGATTGGATTACTTAGTAACTTTTACATTAATTAATAATAAGTTATGAGAAAATTTAGATATAATTTTGAATCGACTGAAACACCTCTACATATTAAAAAGGCATGCAAGTTGAGTATTTAATGGGTATAATTTAATTAATTACATCAATAATAATTAGGAATACGTTGTTAGGCAACAAAGATAGGTGGGTAGGCGAAACAAAAAAAAACGAAAAATCTCTGAATAATAAATAAAATTACGAGCTGATTATTAAATTGGTATTACTTGTTAGTTATTTTTAGTCTATTCATTTATAAGCTTTTATGTAAAACCGATAAATAACAAAACAAAAAGACACTAAAAACCCCTGAATTGCAAATTAGGATTACTAAATTGATTACTAAATGAGGTTAATACGATTAGTTACGTTTATACTATTTGCTTAGCGGTATAAAAGTAACTAATCGAATAGTACCCAAAGTAGTAGTTAGTATTACTAATGAAACAGTAAATAAGGACACAAGTTGATTATTAAATGGGTATTGATGCGCTCTATTGGCAATATCGGCGACTTCCTGCGTCCGTACGCCTTATGCAGGGCGGTGAGGGAAGGGGCTGCTATCTGGCACATATCCCAAGGACGTTGTTCTATGAACAACCTATGTCATATTATACTCAAGGTCAAGTGTATGCAATTTTAATACAATGCAATCAGTTTTATCGAAGAAATTAATTATATAAATCTTTTTGTGTTGGAGACAATCATAAAATTTAAAGTTTTAGCGTTTAGTACATATACAACCTACCTATTTTAATGTTTTAGTTCTGTTAAACGCATTTTTTGTGATTTAAATTTTGTTATTTGTAACATTGGAATGAGATAGAAACTAGATATTTTTGACATTTTTAACTAAAGTGTTTCACTTCTTCGGGTCAGCTGGAAGAAATTTCTTTTATTATAGATAAGCTCGCCCATTGTACTTTAGTTTTAAATAAGTTTCTTTTCTTGTTCTTTTATATATTTAATTTTTGTGTACAATAAACATTCATATAAAAACCCAAGAACACTTTTGTTCGGAACTGTGTATCTTGTAGTATCCTATATCAATGACAATACAGTATTAAATAAATAAATAAAAGATTGCATATAAGAACAATTTTATATCATAGATTTAAAAATGTCAATACACCTTGCTTTTTATTTATTTTTTATATCATAAGATAGAAGCAAATGGGTCTCCTGATTGAAAGCGATAACCATCGCCTATAGACACCAAAGATGTTAACGATGCGAATAAACACTTCGAAAATTTGTTACGTCATCTCCAACAAATATTATTTCTATCAGCTGTACGGCAATCGTCATTAGAAACACTTTTCCACATTATTGTACCATATTTGCTTCAAGGTTTTAATACTTTTATATTTTCTATCCACATAATCGTATGTACCATAGAGAGAATGCCCTTCTATATTTAATTTAATCAATAGACTTGTTAATTAAGATATGTTTCGTTTGCGCTTTAATACCTTAAATTTAAGTATTATAAGGCAAGTAACTATGAAATGTTGTAAAAGTATCTAATAGTTATTTTAAATTGGAATGGCTTGAAATTCCTACAACAATGTTGCTGTGTAAGTACTTGAAAAGTAAAGGCCAATAGTCTACATTCCACAGTTAGCAGAGATAATTTAAACATTACAATAAATACCTATGTAAAACACACTTTTGGTATCTTTTTATCTTTTTTTATTAGTAATTAAACATATTTTAAAAGACATGCTGTGTAACCACTAAAACAATGTATATCAACGTTATTGACATTTTTAATATATCATATCGGTTGTCATTTTGTTTTTGGTAATTTTTTCAAATAAAATATTTTGCAATTGAATTAAATCTGTACATAGAAACTCTCTGGGTAATTTTGGATTTTACACGTCATCGTTTTATTTAAGTAGATATAAAGATAAAATTTTTAAATATTTTTTTGCATATCCTATGATTGAAAACAAGCATATACTCGTATAGTCATCTGCTTGCTTTACATGTCTAACTGAAAAATATAACTAAAAATGTTAATGGTATTTCGCCATCCCTATATCGGGGATGTGATGCATGCATAAGTTTACCGGCTACCTTACCGTTAAAACCGGAATACGATATTGACAAGCACTAATGCTTCTAGTCATCTACGTACCTGAGAGGCAGATTGTCTAATATTTAAATACAATTATAGGTCTTGGTTCGGATATTTCAAAACAATTGATTTGAATGTCGAGAACGAATGTAAAACGTATAATAAAAATAGATATTTATTAACCAGTCTTGTAGTATCGTTAAGCTAAAGTTACTAAGCAGTTATTTTTCTTGGTAAATGCAACATATTATTGTAGAGTAACTTTCTTAAAATTAGCGAAAAATATACAAAAAATATAAAGATCGCGTGTCATTTGAAGGCGTGTCGTGAATTACAATGGCCTGGGGCGATCACTGACGTTACGACATGTTTTAGAAAGTCGAG
>DWBA01000221.1:0-15269 GCA_018236825.1 Apodemia zela | reverse complement strand
CAATTAGTCGCCTTTTACGACATGCCTGGCGGAACGGCAGTTGGTCTATTCTTCAAAGGAGCCCGAACGGTAATGGATACCTCTACGTAACCATAAACCATAGCGGTAACCGCTACTAACTTTGTCCTCCCGGCCTGCGGATGCACCTATAGGGCGGCTCTAGGTGCATCAGCGGGGGAGGACAAAGATTCGCCGAACGCGCGGTACCGTACCGCGCACCGCTCTGGTTTGCGATTCCGGTTTCGCGACGGGTGCGGAAATCCCATACTAATTATCGTTACCCACGGCTTTGCATCACATAGTTTCCGTATTTGAATTTTGACATTGATATGAAGTGGATTTGCCCCTAAAATTCTTAAGTATTCCAAGGGCCAAAGCTACTTCATATTAAATTAAAAATTAAATTATATCTAGAATTCAAAAGCTCCCGCTCATGTTAGTTTCTATTGCTATTCCGCTACTGTCGTATCAATGTGTAAGGTTATTGTTGCACTTATAGTTTATGTTGTAACGTTTATTCTCTATCAGGAGTAAAATACAGTTTTTAGACTTATTCAAGTCGGCTGCTAGCAATAAAATCACAGTTTATATGTTTAATAATAGTCAGTGTTGTAGAATATAAATTACCTATGTTGTTTCCTTTTTCAGTGTCTAGCTCAGCCAAAACCAAATTGACGCATGGACATTGGACAATGGACGTAATATCCGATTGAGTCTAATGACGTCACGTCGTCAATATTTTATTGACAATCAATAAGTCCATGGCCACGAATCCGACATGTTCATCCTGGGACATACATCACCTGTGCGTTTAATTTTAAAATAAAATAGTGAAGTGTCATATAGGTAGTTAGTCGAAGATCAACTACCAAATCTGTTTCAAAAACAATTAAGTTCAGACACTGCTAACCACAAAACTAACAATTTTAACAAACTGTGTTGCTTTTAAATAATGTGACTACGCGTACATCATGATCATACTGATAGACATACATTCGCCAAATTAGTAATCCTAAAGAAAAAGACGTAGACGTAAAAGTGTGTAGACTAAAGAATCAATGAAATAAGTGAAAATAAATCATTAACTGAAAACTAAAGCTGAAAAAAATCTTTATTCAAATAAACGATTACTGGCACTTTTGAATAGTCGACATTTTTAGAATTACTACCGGATCGGCCATCCAGTGCCAATGCAACTTGTTCCTATGAATTCGAGTATCGATACGGAGCTGTCCTCTAGGCTCCAGCTCATTGCCAATACTAGTTCTTCAATACTCTCTGATTTTTGCAAGCTCGAGAATAATCCTTACAAGACAAGATACTTAATTTCATGTAGCAAGCTCATTTATCATAAATTTTCGTCATGCTAGCTGTCGATAATATGAAAAACTCAACAAAAAGTTGTTACCTACAAGTCCTTAGAAAATATCAGGCCTTTTCATATATCTGAAGTAACCGACAAACTTATTTCATCAAATTATATGGCAGGTATACAAACATAGATAATCTAATTGATCTTACGAGTTTGGGAACTATAAACATCCCATCCAAATTAGCCAGCTAGTTTGCTCATACTCATATCGTTGTAATTTAAACCGTTGCAAAATAAACGAGTCAAACGGGCTAAGTTAATATCGCAGTACCCGAAGGCAGTAGGTACCCTCATTGCCTTCAGATCTGACTTCAAGTACCGTCAACTCTTGTTGATTGTTTTTAAAGACGCAATCAGTATGTACATACTATAAATTAGGCTAAATTTTATTTTGATAAGCCAAAAACATTCTTTTATCAACCGACTACCCAAAAGGAGAAGGATATCAATTCGGCTGTTTTTTTTATTTTTATGTTTGTAACCTTAACTTGATTTAAATTTAATTCAGGTTTCCGGAGATACAGGAAATGGGACGTTGGTTGTTGCAGTATTACTGCGTTTAAAAAATTATGTTACTATATTAGGTCATCAAAGAAATCAAAACATTTAGAAGATCGTGTAAAAATTGTAACCCACAAACTACTACGTAGAGTTTTGGGGATTGACTAAGTAACAATAGTATTCAAAACAAGAACTGTCAAAAAAAGAGTGGTCATCCAGGATGAGTACAAAAATGAAATTTATAAATTTTTGGATATAAGACAAATAATGAGCAGAATATTATAGTCTTGCGATCTGTAACTTGTCCAATTTTTTATTTAAAAAAAAAAACTTTTTTCTTTTAAATTGATGAATAAGACACAAAAACAATATTTACTATTCGAATGTTTTGTCCATTAAAAATTAAAAATTCAAGTCCTGTACCCCTATTCTTGACCCAACAGTTTTCCAGACCTCCCTCAAAATATTCATTGCAATGATAATTTTTCTTAGGTATTCTACGTTAGCGATCGCCGTATGGTCGAGTTTCGACCATAGACGGATGAAATATGTAGAAGCAATAAAATTTCATCTAAGTGTGACAACAGCCCTTAACCATAAACACCCCTCCCCCCTGTGTTACCCCGTGTTGAAGAATAGACCTTAAAAGATGGCTCGTATAGCCGTCTTTTAAAGTTGCCTAGCTATACCTGTCACTACCATCGTGACTACTAGGTGGTAGAGTTCCACAACGTCTCGCTCGGGTATTTGGTACCACCACCTTACCTATTCCTTTTACCCTAGCGTCAATGCTAGACATTGTCATGTTTCGGTTTGGAGGGTTAGGTAGCCGGTAGACTTGTGCATGTGGTATTGTTATCCCGCCACACAATGTAGGAGGTAGGTGCGGTTAAAGAATTGATAGCAGAAGCTATTATTTTACATATTAGTCTAGATAGTTTTATATCGGAGTTGACAGAGTTGATCGGTTTGATTCTCGGGTCAGGCAATTAAAAAATGTGTTTTTTCAGTTTTCTGATAAAATCAACGGCACTGCCGTTGATTGGTTGGAGATAGGCTAACCACCTATCACATTAGCGAACCGAGTATCTTCGGCTAATCGTGAGTGCACTTTTTGTACCTCTACCTACCTGGGCATGAAGATACTTTCTTTTTACTTCTTTTTGTCAGTCTGTCTATTAATTTGTCCGCCAATCACGCAAAAACTACGAGACAGAAATTGATGAAATTCGCCAAGGAAGAGTCTGAAGAGTCTGGAACAACATACATAAAAAACTACACTCCTTTTTTCAGGCGTGAGTCTTAAAGGCAACCTAACAAACCTACTTCTTTTTTATGTAAGAAGCCGGGATAGGACTGTGGCGGGATGGTACCTAATGGCACATGCATAAGTTTACCGGCTACGTCACCTTTCAAACCAGAACACGCCACTTAAAAGGATTGACGCTATTGCCTTAGGAACAGGCAAAGCGGTGATACTAAACTCGGGCGTGACGTTGCGGAACTCAACACTCTACATTCACGATGACATGACATTTCTGGCCAATTATTGTGCTTTTACGAACTATAAATAAATACTGAAAACAAACTACAGGTCTGCCAGGTTTCGAAAATTTACAAGACCCATAACAATGCAAAAAATGCAACAAAATCTAGGTCAAAATTCTGAGCTTATTAAGTGCTTTTTAGGTCCAAAATTCATAAATTAAGTGCACTTCCTATATGAGTAACACTCTGAAAACTATATAACATGTCCGCCTATGGGTCTGCTAAATTTTAGAAAAATTGTGGCTTTTAGCTTTTCCCACTATGAGTTTGTTGCATTTTTGACTAGGTATGGATCTGCTAAATTTTAGAAACCTGGCAGACCTATTTCTCATATTTTGTTTGGTTTTTCCAGTATTTCTCATATCGTAAGTGCCCTTAATTTATAAATTGTGAACCTACAAAAAGCTTTAATATTGACCAAATTTTGTTGCATTTTTTTATTTTTGCCTATGGGTCTCCTAAATTTTCTAAACTTGCAGACCTATAGTTTTTAGGGTTCCGTAGCCAAATGGAATAATATGGAACCCTTATAGATTCGTCATGTCTGTCTGTCCGTTCGTCCGTCTGTCCGTCCGTCCGTATGTCACAGCCATTTTTTTCCGAAACTATTGGGCCTACATAGTTGAAACATTGTACGTTGATGTATTCTGGTTAAACCGCTAATCGAATTTTGAACAAAAATAAATAAATTAAAAAATTAAAGGGGTCACTCCATACATGGAACTGAAACTAAATTTTTTTTTTCATCAAACCTATACGTGAAAGGTGTCTATGGATAGGTATTTAAAAATGACACTAAGGTTCCTAAAACCATTTTTCATCAAAATCAATTGTTACTTAAAAAAATTCAAAATTCAAAATCGAATCAAGTTTTCAAAAGTTACAGCTTTTCAAAAATATTAAAGTTTTGTTATTTACAGCAAACTTACTCCATATTTTTAAAATAACTTTTGGACAAAGTTACCGATTGATTTCAAAATATTATCTGCATTTTTGTCTAAAAACCCGCGTCAAATATCGTAAATTGCATGAAAATCGGTTGATTCATTCAGGATATACGAGTGGCGAAGTTATTTTAAAAATTTTGTTTTGAAATTTTTTTCGTCATTTTTCAACCTACACATTTCATTAGCTAATAAAACATTTTTAGAGATAAAAAATTGCATTGAATGCCATTTGAATATTCAAAATCAATCGTAATTTTGAAAATATTTATCTTTTCATAATTAAAATGCTGTAATTTTTACAAACTTTAGATTTTTGAGCTCAAAGAGTTCTTAGGTATAGTTTTTACTTCCTTAAGCTTAAAATACTTCAATTAAGCGGGAAGTTCCAGGGATGGCCTGCAGGGGTTTTTTTGTAATATTTTCAGTTTTTGTGAATCATAAGATAGTAAACTAGCAGATGGATCTCCTGATGGAAAGACATTTTTGGTGCCTATATGCGATGGTTATCCTAAAATGTAAATTTTACGTTGCTATCTGTGTAGCGGGATAGTAATGCCACATACACAACTAGAATACGATGGTGACAAGCATTGACGGTATTGCTGCAGGAATAGGTAAAGCGGTGACATTTCAGACAGCGAGCGCGACATTTCTGAGGGTGATTCAGAAAGCTAGACTTTTCAGAATTCTACCAATTAGTTATCACGAATCACGATGGTAGTTATAAGTTTGACCAATCATTCGTCTTTTACGAACTGCCTGGCAGAATATACATGGGGGCTCAGACCAATACAAATATACTAAAAGAGTGAGATGATTGATCAAATCGCTTTGTCTATTATGTCTCACAGATTCACCTAAGCTAAACCATACGCAGTTCTTACATAAGTACATAACTGGATAAATAAATCAGGAAATAAGTTGTCTATGATATGTTATCATCATATCTAACTCTGAATTAGTAGAATGTAGACATTGCTATCTATCGATATGAAGTGCATTGTCCTATTAAGATTGCTTTATCAATATTGACCATGCTTCAAACAATCGTATTAATATTGTTTATAAGTTAAACGTTAATAAACAATATAGTTTGTTAACAAATCGATAAGTTATCTTTAATCACATAACGTTAACAAATGATAATTTAAAACAACACATTGAAAGATGTTAAAAACAAAACATTGATAGTTGTAAACTAGAGATGGGCATTATTGCTATTTTTAACAGTTACATATGTTAAACTTATTGCATATATATTTATACCAGCTGGAGCGTTCAGCCCGCTGCATTATAAAACTTTTTGGTAAATCCCGCGGGAATGACTCATTTTTTCGGGATAAAAGTAGCCTATGTGCTATTCCAGGTCATCATCTACCTGTGTCCCAAATTTCATCCAAATCCGTTTAGTGGTTTTGGCGTGATTGAGCAACAAACATCCATCCATACAAACATCCAAACTTTTGCATTTATAATATTAATATAGACTAGCTGACCCGCGTAGCTTTGCCGCGAGGAGATTAACATGTCGTCGATATAGTTTTTCATACAAACTTTCATCCCCTATTTCAACCCTTCAGGGATTGATTATTGAAAAAATATTGCCTATGTTTGAACTATGATATTCAAGTATCTCCATGTCAAATTTAATCAAAATTGGTTCAGCGGTTTAGCCGTGAAAGCGTAACAGACAGACAAACAAATTTTACATTTATAATGTCACTAGGTGCACTGCGCAGGCCGCTGCATTATGAAAGTTTTTGTTGAATCCCGCGGGAACAACTAATTTTTCTGGGATAAAAAGTAGTCTATGTGCTATTCCAGTTCATCATCTACCTGTGTGCCAAATTCATTAATCCAAATCCGTTCAGTAGGGTTTGCGTGATTGAGTAACATTCATCCATCCGTACATACATACCACCACCTTACCTTTTCCTGCCGTAAGTACCGTCAGTGTTTGTCACTGTCCTGTTCCGGTTTGAAGGGTGAGGTAGCCAGTAAACTTGTGCATGTGGCCACCTCGCCACAAGATAGCAACGCACCATTAACATCTTTGGTGTATATAGGTGATGGTTGACTCTTTTCATCAGGAGACCCATCTGCTTGTTTGCTATCTTATGATAAAAAAAATAAAAAATAAAGATAGTATGAAATGATAATTTTAAACAAAACATTGGTAGATGTTAAAACAAAACATTGATAGTTGTAAATTAGAGATGAGCGTTATTGCTATTTTACAATAGCAACATAAGTATTGTAAAACATCATTGATTTGTTACCCTGAAGATGCGTTAAAACGCGAAACCGGCTGGTGCCTATAAATAAAACTTTTGTAAAACAGTACAAGTGTTTTTTACCTCATTAAAATACACATTAACATGGAGTTTTACCAAGTGCCGACGATATTCAGTGTTGAAAGTATTGTACAACAGTTACATAAGTAACACTTATCGTCTTTATATCTATATCGACAACAATGTCTGTAAGCGTGCTAAACATTTGCAAGGTCTATCTGTTAATACGTCACGTCGTAAAAAGCGACCGATACGTCGTAAAGAGCTATCTGTTATACAATCATGTAAGTTAAATGAGATCTTCATCCCCGTGTTGGTCCGGGCCCCTTTAAAGAATAGACCATCTACCATTATTTATTTATATTACTACTTATATTTTATATAGCTGTGCATACCTGTAATGTGTTTTCATACGGTCTTATGTTTTACTATATTATATTTTAATAATTAATGTTTTGTGAAAATTCGATGGTATGTCTTGTTAATAAATAAATAAATATTCCAAACAATTTTGATCTAAAATTTCTGTCACTAATATGCTTTATCATTTAAAACGTTAAATTTATATACGCCTTTATACTAAGTACCTCATTGCTTTTCCAGCACATACCTGCCAGAGATTGTATAGTTTATTAATTCATGACGTCATCAGTTTAAAATTTCACACATAATAAAAAGCTGCTTATATAGCAAAATGACTTAAACAGTTTGTTAAAAATACGAGTAGTTTTATCTTATATCAAGCACATACGTTTCTGTGAAAGTAGCTCCCGTTCAAAGCTGCCCCCACGTTACATTACATGTTATAACTTATAACATTCATTGGTTACAAGTAAACTATGTACATTGTACATGGCTATGATTTGGAACATGAACCATCACACCTTATTCACCTAGAACAAACCCAGATGATGATGGAGGAAGACCCAAGCGCATTACAAACGTATGTAGTACATTTTACACATATGTAAAGTCTACATAATAATTGCATGTCCTTATAAAACACACCAGGATCAGGAATTATATAACTTTACGCGATGCAGTTCAAAGTAAATTTCATAATACAAGAATGAATGATTAGTTTGTAGTCGTTCGTTTTGTTAGTCAAAAGCAAATTGATAACATAAAAAGAGGAACAGTTTGTGATCTTTGGAAGTATTTAGAACAGACCTTTAAGATGGACGCAGACTAATTATACTGTTGAAATCAAAGAACTTCTGGAGGGTGGACGTGGTGCGAGGAGTAAGGGTAAGGATTTATGAGGAGCGAAGGATTATTTTGCAACGTATATCGAAGGAAAAAATATATTTGGCGGACCCACAAAACAAATAAAGCAAACTCCCCGTTACCTATTATATAATCATACAGATGGCATATAGCATAAACGTTACAAAGATCACAACACAGTTTTAAGGGGCCAATTTTAAACTAAAGAATGACAAAAACATATCAATTCATTTTTCATAGAATTTGTACATATTTGTAAAAGCAAATTATAATTTGACATTAAATTAAACAATTATACATTTAAAGCCTATGATGCTTTGCAAATAACAACATAAATTCACCATAAAAAGCATAACCCTGTACCAGACAGTGTTTTGTTTGCTTTTAAAATTTTAAACTTTCCTATTATTGGCACATTATGTAATAATGTTACGACTGATCTTATATTATGTCCAAATAAAACAAAGTACAGTAAAATAACTTAAAATTTACTTGACATATTATGGTTCATAATAAATAATACACCATGATTTAATAGACAGTAAGATGGTTCAACAAGTAGCTTAAATAAATTTAAGTAATATCACTTTCGTAATTTCAATTAGGTATGTGTGCGCTAAGTAATAGTCTAGTATAAGTATATTTATATATAGTATTACTCTAATATATATTAATGAAGAAAATATCACAATTTTAAATAAATCTCTCTATTGAATGATTGCTGTGCGGATTTGTTATTATTAAATAAATAAATCTATTAAATATAAAAGTTGACAATAACGTAAATAAGAAAATTATTATCACTCAGACAACACATAATTCATATCTATATTATTTCTGGTACGTTCAAAGTACAATAATGTTAGTGCAATAAAATCTAACCAAAACGTTTTTCAAATTACAATTATAATTACGTTAATGGGTTTAAATAAAAGTCAAGTGCACAGTAAGCATCACATTCTCTATATTACGTAAAGTATTCTTAATTATTGTATTTGCATTAAGTTTAGCATTGAAATTAAAAACTGGAATAACGGACGTTGTGTTGTAAAGTTGAAATACGTATAAAACAATTTAAACATCTATGAGTATGTTATAAATACGCACAAAACTATATCTAAAAATGAGTAAGTATTCAATTTATTACAACAAAATAGATGCCGTACAGAGTTTATTATAACATTGTAAACCTTTAATGTACCTATTAATATTGTATAATATATAACTGAATATTTTATGTTATTTAAACATTCAAATAACACACTTAACTAAATTATGGGTATATATACGTTATACATCTTTATATACATAATTTAAAAATAATTTATAATAATATCAGTTATGGAGTATTTTATGTAACGAGCTAGTGTATCTGATATGGACATGGCTCGTCGAGCGTCGATTAAGGTTTACGAGTGATGAGACGCCCCGAAAATCATATAACGCAATGTTAGTCTATTGGCGTGAGCTCATATATCGGGCTACGGCGAAGGTTCGTGCTGTCACGAACTACATCGAGACAACTGCTTGCCTCATAATGGCGCCATAACATTAATGGTCGTTAGACTACGGCCCGCAGACGATATTTGTGCGGCCCGTGACAAAGCAAACAAAAAAATTGTAACATTACTTAAATTACTTTTTTCTTAAATTTTTAATTCATAAATATTCGTTCCTTAAATTCTTTAATTTTATGCTATTGTTTTTTCTCATTCCCTCAAAGGCTACGACACACTACGTCAATATCAAAATGTGACGTAGGTACACATGAAGTAATTAAACATATCGCTTCTTTGTTTCAATAACGTGACAAGTTTGAAAACTCAGTTTTTTAAAAATTCGATAATTGAAATCTCCGTGTTTGATTTTATTTTTTCTGAAAACGCGGTATGCCTGACGCCAATAATACCGAACTTAAATGAGCGAGAGAGACAGAGTAACCATGGTATATTTGGTATATTGTAAATTAAAAAAAATGCTCTTTTTTTTAAGATAACACGTTATTGAAGCAAAGATGCGATATGCACTCGGGTAAATTATAGTTTGCTAGTATTGTTATCGTTTATCATAATTATATTATTGTTTGTCGTGAGCCGCATAAATATATCGTGCTAGCCCGAATACATCATGACAAGCAAATCTTCACCCTAGCGCGATATGTCTGGCCGCACCATATGAAACATACTGACAATTGACTTGAAACTGGGCAAACTCAATAAAAATGGCGACCCAGTATAGACGAAACTCGCGTTGCAGCTGACGGCGGTTAAACCCAAATAATGGGAATAGTCAATATAAACATGTAGGAGGAAGATAACTGGAATTATTAGTAAAATGCGTTTGGTTTGTATCTTTAAATTGTAGATATAAAAAATACAAAAATAATAAAATATGTAAATCATCACAGTTTCTTGGAAGATAATCTTATAGTTTAAAATTATAAAATCAAGTAAATGATAACGATGTGTGTACTTCTTACTGGAGCTATCAATAAAATGCTTTTGGTCTATTTCTATTAAACATAAGGTAACATAAACTGCTGAAATATCTTTAAACTCCAAATGTAAAATATAAAAAAATATAAATCATCACAGATTATTGAAACATAATTTTAATGTTGACAATCATAAAAGCGGAACATATATTTTACGTATATGAGGCGGAGAAGACTGTCATAGCTACCATAAAGATTTAGTTACAGTTTTGCAAAAATAATAAATTTTAAAGTGATATTTGAAAAGCGCGAAAAAATTTAGATTAAGTTAAAAGGCGTTTGTGCGGTTATCAGCATCGTTCATTGGTGAAACGTGTGCGCGCCATAAAGCAGTCCACCATTTTAGAAAGAAAGAACTGCTGTTTATTTTGTTCACCAACTTAAGTATTGAAAATTTTTACAAAATATTATGTATAGAAACCAGTATAGGTATTCTACCATGTGGTATGAGTATTTTTCATTTTTATTAGTTTGTTGCGACTTCCTCGTAATAAATGTAACATTGTAAATATGTTGTAAGAAATATCTCGGTAAATAATATATATGATTAAATATTAATAAATAATCACAATACTAGGAGGAGTCGAGGACTAGTTGGCACGTGGAGCATCAAACACTACGCGCCACAGACTTTTACTTAGGCAATGTATTTTGTCTGAAGAAGCTCAAAGTTTTATCAGTCGCTACTGCCGACAATGGCAAAAGTATTTTTCAATTATATTGTGTTCGTGTTCCGTTTCTTTTTGTATTTTGTAGAAAAACTTTATATGACAGAAATTGTCTTTATTAGTGTTGTTTCGTGAGATTTAAGTTTATAGATTTAAAAAAAATTGGCACATATTTTATCATGGAATAGAGAAAATCCATAATGCAACAAGTTGGTATCGGAAGACTAAGACTCGTTGGAAAGCTAGGGGTAAATCTAAAGAGTAAAATATTATGATAAATAAGTGCTACAGCACTAAAAAGTCGTTGTCGAATGTTCCGTGTGCTGTATGTTCCAGACAGTTATAAAAAATAAGACGCTTATAAAAAATAACATTGATGATTGAAATAACAATATGGGATAAACTATTCAAGAATATTTAATAGTATACGACTTTGTGAACGTCCTAACACGTTCACAAAGTCGTATACAAAATTGTGGTCGAATGTTTTGAGTTGTTTTTACGAGCATATTTATCGCAACTACAGATTAGTAAAAATCATTTGTTTTTGGCCACAATATAAGTTTTTTTGTCAGTTGATTTGCCGTAAATATAATAGTTCGCCATTAAGATACGATGGTCACTGTTGAGTGAGTACTGCCCGATTGTTTCCACACATTTCTTTACTGTCAGAAGTCGTGACACCAACTAAGGTGGTTAAATATACAAAATATTTATAATAATTGCGCTAACAATTATGTATTGTGCGTTATTTAACTAATAACATCAATCACAGCAACGTGTACTTCATTATATTCAAATATTATTATGCTATAGGTGTACCTACCTATTAAAATTTAAACGAATAATATCTATTTGAGAGCTGCCAAAGGAGGATTAGCCGCCGCTGTAAAGATAATATATATTGAGTGTGTTTCATACAACTGCTAAAGTCAGAATTCTAATTAATACAATAATATTAATACGATAGACAGCTAAACTAAGATTTTGCCAGGACACTATAGATACTAAGACATGTGATTAAGGCATCAGACTAAGACATCCAATGCCGCCGTTTTACTTTGTAAGTCAAGGCACCATTGTATAATTCTGACACTTTTTCCATAGGTTTTGACAGTTAAAGATATTGGTATTGTAAGAAAGTGTGTCCAGGCCGAAACCAGCTCAACTCAGATGCTCAGAATAAATTTTGTTAACTGTTTACAGGACTCAGTAAGTTTGTAAGTCAGCAGTTGTCCTGAACACACCCAATATAACTACAAATTTTCATTCATATTTATGTTGTATCTGTATAAGGATCATTTTGTATAAATATTCGCTTGATATTTTTGCTCTAATATGTTTATATGGTTGTTGGCATTTTATAAATTTATTTACATCTTTGACTTATTAGCTACAATTATTATTATAGTATGAATGTGTACGTTATCCGATATTATTATGCTTTTACCAAATATTTTGTTACTCTGATCACTCGAATTCTACTGTTCCCCGTACTTTTATACGATTTTGCATACTCAATAAATGGTTATTTCATTTTATTGACACATATATTTGTTAAAGAAGATACTTCGTATACTGAATTACTTAATTGAACAGTGTTATGATTCTGTACAACTGTCTCTTTCGCACTACACATATTTCAGTTTAATTTGAACACTAATTAACATTCAGTACAATCGATTTCATCATTCCACTTTCCCATTTACATGTACAGTTTTACTATTAGTCTCTCATCTGTGGACAAGCAGCGCAATTACCAGGTTATAAAACATCATCCCTGTTTTTCCGTTCAATTTCCAAAACTTCTATGCTCGGTGTTAATCTAATTCGCATATGTTTATAACATATATGCATATAATTAATTTTAAATAAATTATAATGCACATCTTTTAGCCTAAATTATTACTAAATAAATATCTGTTGTGTATATAAACCTAATTACTAATTTGTGATGTAAAAATAAAAAAAAAATATAAAAATATATGCTACCTTTTCAAAAGCCATAATATAGAGATCGGTCGACATTAAATTATTATTAGGAAATAAATAAAACAATCCGATGCTAAGAATATTAACAAAAGCAATGAGCTGCCAAAATACTATATGCTGAGTTAGTATTACATTATTAATATTACTGTACAATATATTTAATCAATTCCTTTATTGATTAAGGGTTTCAGCAAATTGACGGGCTTGATGTAACTTGATGTAACTGTGAACATTTTTTTTCGAGGGCGCTGATGAAGTATTAATTATTTAGCGGATTTAAACTGAATTTTTAATGTGTCCATATATATTCAACACTATTAATTGTCAACTCTTTTTCAATGGTGTATTTGGTAGTGCCCCAACGAACCCCCGCGGCGGCATTTGCGTTGTTATCGAATCGGGTGTGCAAACAAACGCTGATCAACATCGAATAAAAGCAGCGGACACCTCAACGTCGCAAAAACTTTATACTTCTTTACAAAATTTAGAAAATATGTATAAAAAATAAATAAAAATGGTTTATTTCATTTACCAATATTAAATTAACAAATATTAAATTATTCCCTTTGATAAACGGTGTCACAAACAATGATATTTTAAGAAAGAAACGCACAACATAATTGTGCCGCGACACATGACACGCTACAAGTGCGACACGAAATATCCAAATCGTAAGATTGAAAAAGACAGCTATTTGTACTTAGTACAGCCACAAATAGCTCCGATTGACTGCATTGGTCACAATTAGGACCAATTCACGGCACGCGTTTGGTGCTTTGGTATCGTAGCGTATCTTTATATATAAAATCATTGGTCACAAAATTTAAAGTTACTTGCTGGGAAGCAATTATTAAATATATACAATATGGTTATGAGTTACGCGAAAGGGAGATCTATAACCTTAGATATTTTAGGTTAGTAAATAGTATTACTGAATGTTTTATTGCGTAAAGAAATCCAGTTTTTAACAAAACACGAGTAAAACAATAGATTTTGTCTCGATTTAGAGTAAAATGGTAACAGATTACAAGTAATTTAAAAATAGATGTTGAAATCTTAAACTGTTTGGGTACCATAAGAAAATTTTGCCTTAAATTATTTCTGTATTAAATGTGGAATACCACAGGGAAGAGTTTTACGACTTGTATTTTTTTAAATTTATATCAGTGATCAATTATCACCTTGAAACGGCCCAACATGACGCATTATTATTTTCTGACTTCCTTGAATAGTTCAAATAACTATTGTCTGTGCACAAATAAAGTATCAGCGCCCTTCATAAATTTATGGGAGAATTATAAAAAAAATAAGATTTTTCTTACAACTCTGCCCGATTTACAAAATGTTTATCACGTCTGTTTACGGAATCCCTTAAATATGTTATGTGTTCGAAACATTTCTTATAATATCTTATAAGTTACATACCTACCTAAGAATTATAATTAAGGTATTCTATGATTTAAGGTAAATCCAGAATTTGAATGATAACATCCAAAACAAAGGGAATAAAGAAAATCAATAAAGGGTATAAAATCCTCACAAAATATGCAAATAATTAAACGAGAGTCATTAGGGTCATATCAGACTGAATAACATTCAATTCTATACATTTGTCATATACGACTCGCACTAGGCGAGTAGTATTATTTCGGAGTAGTAGCAGTTAAGTATATCTCACAATACTTCAATTTATCGTAAGTATATTTCTATGACACGGCTTCCGGTTAAATTGTATGTAACGGACGTGTGGTTGTTGCAACGCTATTGGTAAAAGGTCGAACGATTAGCACCTTCGGCGGTAAATTTATATAAATCGATATAATGCTATAGAACTAGGAAGACACCGGACTATCAAAAAACCTGGCTGACCGATTCAAATGAAGTTCTAATACGCTTCAAAATATATAAATGTCAACACACAGCCTCTCTGAATACAATGTGACAAAAAGATAACGTTGGTATATGATAGCTTTTGTCAAGCGTGTTGTCAAAAAGAGGAATTATACTCTAGGGACCAAGCTGGTCTCAATTTAATTTGTTGAAAATCTGATGGATTCCGGAGATACAGAAAATTGGATGTCGGTTGTTTGCAGAATGAATAATAATTCATTTAAACGTTTATGTTTAAATAATTAAGTGTTAAGTTTTCTAATATCCTAAGAGCCCGCGTTAGCCAGACCTTCGTCATTTTATTAAACCTGAAAGTTTCTCAGTGCATAGTCCCCA
>DWBA01000220.1:0-15279 GCA_018236825.1 Apodemia zela | reverse complement strand
CAATTTGCAAAATATGATTTTTGTTAATTTATATAATTTAGAAAGCGTGTTTTTTAGTTTTTTAAACTATTATTATTTAACCTGCAGGAAAACCTGCTCGTTTAGAAATATGAATATTGAACAATTTCAGAAGTTTCAAGTTTATTTTAACTTACCACTACTAGCCGAGAGCCACAGCTTCACTCGCGTCATTCTTTTATAAGTTTAATAGTTTTGCTTACGGTTTTTCCATAAAAAAGCAGTTAACATAAAGTAGTTAGGTATATATATTTTGTAATCTGTAATAATTGGTATAACATTGTAATTAACTATGAAAAAAGATTGAAAAATGACAAGCTGCTGAGTTTCTTTCGCCAGATCTCCTCAGTGTGCGGCCGCGTTCCGATCCGGCAGTAACTTTAAAAATGTTTACTCGTCAAAAGTGCCTGTTGAATAACGATTTTTTTGAGTTTCAGTTTGAGTTAGTTAAAAAAAGTATCATCATGCCCAGTTCCCTTGCGGGTTAGGCAGAGTAAACCGAACGTTTATTAACTTTCTAGCGTTAACCTGGACCGACGGCTTTACGTGCTCAACCGAGGCACTGGAGTGGTAATACATCTCTCGTCAGACTCCGAGCTGCTACTAAGATTTTGGATTTTCGACAAAAACTTTGGAAAACGTTAATAATACACACACACACACACACACACACACAATTTTCACACAGTTATAATGAGCTCTTGGTCCCAGCCCACAACACAACAAGTTATTTGGATTCCGTCACACTTACAGCGATAGATAAGTCTCTGGCATTGTCTTCCAAAGCTTATTCAAGAAGTTTTCTTAATAAATATATTTGAATATAGGATATATGATTATATGCTAAATATTTTAAATAACTCTAAATAACTTTTAGTTATACTATTTGTGAGTATTTATTATTATTATTGATATTTAATATCATTATATTGTATTGGTATGTAATATTGTTCATCATGTTTTATGTTGTGTATATTTATTTATATATGTATGTATTTTTTTATATATGTACATATATAAGTAGGTATATTGGTCTGCCCGTAAATTTAGATAAATGTATTTATTTTCTTTGATTTACGCAAAATTATTTACAATTGTCCCATAAGACGTTTCTTATGCATTACCTACCTACTACTTGTTATAACAATGTTTCTACAAGTGCCAGCTAGTGCCTAACTGGTAGAAAATGTTTTTAGACGTTAAATTTGCATGTTGTATATTTTGTGCAATTAAGTTTAGTTAAATATATTAATAAAATCAACACTTTTAGCCAGCCCGGGCATTGAATCTCATGATCGGAGTCAAATAAAGTAGTTTTAGTGCCACGAAGGCATTTATCACACAAAAAAATGTGGTAAACGGTTGACCCTGCAGGCCATCTCTGAAACCTTACGCTAAATTGAAGTATTTTAAGCTTAAAGAAGCAAAAACTATACCTAAGCATAGGTAGATTTTTGGGCTGAAAGAGTTCAAAGATCTAAAGTTTGTAAAAATTACAGAATTTTAATTATAAAAAGATAAATATTTTTAAAATCACGATCGACTTTGAAATATAAAATATTTAAGCCAATTTTTTTTGTAGTGAATAAAATGAGATGTTCATGCAATTTGTATGCAAATAATATTTTAAAATCAATCGGTAACTTAGTCCGAAAGTTATTTTAAAAATTTTAGGTAAGTTTGCTGTAAATAACAAAATTTTAATATTTGAAAAGCTGTAACTTTTGAAAACTTGATTCGATTTCGAATTTTGAAACGGCATTTAACAAATTTTTTTAAGTACTTACTAAAATATTGCAGAAGGTCAAAAATGATTGGTTAAAAAATCTCGAAGTTACGTCGAAAAAACCCGCCAAGAGTTCGATCGTCGAAAAAATCCCTAGAAAATGGCAGACCGTTTTCTAGGGATTTTTTCGACGACATCAACAACAACAGCAATTGATTTTTATATATAAGAATATATAATTTTGGTTTTAAAATGTTCGTGGAAGTTCAGGGAAGGTTTGAAAGGTGAGAAAAAAATAGTAATAATGGCAGAACAACGTTTGCCGGATCAGCTAGTAAGATATAGGAAGATAAGTTTAGCTTATAGCAATTTTTCTCCATATAAATTTTAACTGTGTCCAATTTCATACAATTTTCGTACAAACGAGTACTAAGTTTTCGATTCACGTATTAATAAATAGATGTATTTCTGTGTATTGGTTTTGTTGACTAACAAATCATAAGCAAATAATTTGCTTATTTTGGCTAGATAAATTTGAACTAGCGATCGCCTGTAGCGGAAATTCGGCCATAGACTAAACAATAAAATTTATTTTCAGTTTGAGAACTGCCTTTGGCCGTGAAGAAAATAGTAAATATACATGTGTGTATATTATAATGTATGTTACATGAATGTAGTGTGTGTAATGTTTATTTTTATTAATTTAATGCATTTTGTAAACTTCAGGTATGCCAAATTTCATACTCCACCGTTCACGCAAATGCCTTAAAAAGGGGTACAAAGATTTTCCTTCACATATTAATATATAAATTTGTAATTTTTATCTTTGGACTGTTAAAAAATTTAAAATATTATTAAAATACTGTTAAAAAATTTAAAAAACGCACTAATTAAAAACAAATTACCACAAACCGAAAGATAATGTAGCCGTCGCAAATCTGCTATCCGCAGTGGCAGTTCGCGTAGCTCATTTTCATCTAAAATTAAAACCTTCAAGTTTCTCATGTCGCCAATATCTTCCGGAATATACGTCAAACGGTTGCCACTTACATCCAAACATTTAAGGCACACTAGTTTCGATATCTCTCTCGGTAACTCAGTTATATCATTCCCACTTAAATACAAGCTCTCCAAGTTACAGAGTTTCCCGATATCATTCGGAATTCGATTTATTAAATTTTCCTTCAAATAGATATCCGTTATATCCGATTCTTCGCCTTCTATTTTTTGTAAGGGAAACTCCGTAAATCCCCTATAATTCCAATGCAAAACATTGTTAACATAATCTTTATAGTTCATTACGTTAAACTTAGAAAACTTTTAACTAAACACTTATTTATTTTTAATTTAAACAAAGTATCACATGTGGGTGTATATTTTCTTATTATGACGAGTTCCCAGTGCTCCCATCTGAAGAATACTACGTTTGTTGCGTTCGATGTTGGTACGAATTATTTTCGAAACCAAAGCAAGGCCTTCTATTTAAAATTAGAGCAACTGGTCAATTTTATTGCTGTGAAATAAATCAGTACACAACGCTACATTTACAATAGTGTAAGTTGTTCATATTATAACAATATAATGCTACTGACATTTTATACCAAGGAATAGATTTTTTTATTATTTATATTTGATTATCAGTGATATTTATTTATTAGCAGACTTCCAGCTGCTATTGAGGGAAATCAAAAATTTCTGAAGATAATAAATAAGTAATACCTACCTATATAAATATGAATGGACAAATTGCACAAATTGAACTAAGCCAAAATAAGCGAATTATTCGCTTGTGTTATAGGTATAAGTTAACGATACTAATAAATAGAAATACATATAAGAATAAATAAATAAATGTTTGTCCCCGCCGGAAAACGGACCCAGGCCCCATCGATTCGTAGTTAGATTAACTAACCACTCGACCAATGGGGCGGTCAATTAAATAAAAGCAGTTCGGCCTGAACTGTAAACTAGTCATGGCATAGTTTTAACATTAGATTTTTGGATCCACTTACAATATCTATATCACAGCAACCTCCTTTTTTGCCTCATGATCCAACTTATTTTTTTTGCGTATCGGTACTCAAGTTATTTTCAAACAAACATACGTGCAAAAGCCGGATTGTTCCAGAAACGTCTAAAAACTTTATTCGCCCGCTCTTTAATTGTGTCTTATGTAATGCTGAAAAATTCGACTCATTGGTCTCAGATATAGGCGACGTGTTGTTTCGGGCTTTGGTACTAATAGGTACCAGTCAAAAAACTGATGCGAGACGTTACAGAACTCTACCACCTAATAGTCACGATGGTAAAAGCCGTGGCTTCTACTACCCCATTCCTGCTATCCGGATACCAATGCACCATTAACATCTTCAATGTCTACATGCAATGGTTTTCACTTGCCATCAAGGGAATCGTCTGCTTGTTTCCTAGCATGTGATATATAAACCGTCACTATGATAATATATGTCAATTTTAAAATCGTAGGTTTCGTTGGTACATACGTAAGTTTTATAGTATAGAACTGATAAGTAAGTGTATATTATGTGTTTTAGCATTTATCATCGGGCTAGGAAAACTACAAAAACTTAATAAAGAAAAATTTTGACACGACGGGACACGACGTGGCTCAGTTGAATCAGCTCAATTGAGCGTGGAGAGCGCGCCGCTTATAGCCCGATTACAGCTACCGAGTACAGTGGCGAGACAGTGCGCTCGGCCGTGCACTCGGTGTTTATTCAGCACAATTATATACCGAGTGCTCGGCCGAGCGCACTGCATCGGCACTGTACTCGGTAGGTGTAATCAAGGCATTATAGCTTGATTACACCTAATGTCCCGATTACATTTACCGAGTAGAGCCGCGAGACAGCGTCCTCGGCTGAGCACTCGATATTTGTAAACACATGACCGAGTGCTCTTCCGACAGGGAACAGGGCGAAACATTCACTCGGACCCCGTTCTATTTACTAGGCCGAGTGCCCGCCCTGCGATACCCCGCACCGTCTCGCTCGCACACGCACTCGGCGTTCATCGCCACTCGCCACTCAGTGCGTATGTAATGCCAACAGCAAAGTTTGCTCTCACGTGTTTTTTTTAAATCTTTGAAGTGAAAATGAACGGAAAATGGGATTAAGACACTACAGTAAAATTATACAACTCAGGTTTTCTCAAAATCCATGATTTAGTCCAAATGCGACAATTCTCTTAGGCCAATAATTGAGTTAATTCTTTTATCAGGAGAGGTATTCGTAGCTTTTAGCTTTTCTTATCAATTTTTTCCGATCCGTATTCATATCTTATAGTCGATATGATGATGATGATGATTCGCGACGCACTTATCTGAAACTAAACTGACTGACTGTCTCGACGCAATTTCAAATATACGTGTGAACACTCACTCGGTAACATCACTGTCCCGGCCGAGTGACATTTTACTGTCTTTCCACTCTACTCGGTAGGTGTAATCGGGGCACGACATACTTTTTGCAGTAAGTTCAAATTAATTTGTCACTCGAATGTTTCCCGAGGCTCAATTTACACCGCCGCAAAATGGAATGAAAGCATCAATTTTGCCTCATTACTAGGGACTTACTAACTAGGGGAATTTTCGAGGATTCCTCGAAAGACGCGCGACCTTTTTTTGGCTCGTATTTAGTTTGTATGTCATACAATTGACAAAGTTCCTTAGGCTATGTATAATATCATTGCAAAATGTCGCTTCCATTCCATTCCGCCGCGTTGTAAATTAAGCCTTAAACTACTATCGATGATTAACAAATGTAACCGCTAATAAATACACAAGAAAAAGGTATGGAAAGCGAAATCACCAGACGAATTCATTTATTTTAATATTATCATTCGTTTTTATCCTCCCGGCGAAAAGTGAACCACCGGCTATAGACACCAACAATATGGTAAAACGTTCACTTATATCCGTAAGGCGGATGTGCACGGGGCACATGCACAAGTTCAATAAAATATTGCTTTGATTTAACCGTTTCTGCCATAAGGCAGACCCTTTAACCATTTTTAATAGTTAATTTCAATATCACCTTGACAAAAGTCACTCTTGCAAGGAATGTTAATACATTTGAAACTTTTTATTTTATATCAATAATTTAATTAAACAATACATACTTCTATATTCTTTTTATAAATAGGTCCTAACTAATTGAATAAATGAAAGGCCACTAAAAATTCTACATCCATTATATTTTAACGTCATTAGTTGTGATAATTATTAAATTACATTTCAGTTCCCTGAAATCAGACTTTTTATACAACATAAAATTAAGTTACATAGAAAATGAAACAGTAATATTTATTTCTCTCTGATTCGGCATATAAAATGCACATTTTTCGATCCGAGAGATTGGACTGGAAGGTGAGAGTAAAAATTTCATTTCAAAAATCAGTCTAAACGGAAACTTGGTCTCTCATTGACGTTGGTTTATTATACTTATCCGCTCTCAACTTAAACTAATACAGGAACAAATTCAAACCTTATATTATAAAGAATAAAAAAATGCTACGTACTATAAAAAAAAGAAAAAATAATACTTTATAACAAGTTTGAGATTCTTGAGTTCGTCTAAACCAGAATTTCTTATTAAGTTGTTTTGTATAACCAGTAGTTTCACAGAAACCTATTACAAACGAAAGGTTAACATTAAAGTAAAATTATCATTGACTACAATGCCTTGTATTTACGTTGTAAAAATTACATGTGGTTTGTATAAAGGTAACTTCCATACAAAATGTTTTGTGCGTATAGCCGCTAAATTAGAAACAGAACATCAAAATGAATCAATGTATCACTTTTTTTTGAATGCAACACTCTTTAATTAACCAATTAGAAGAACGATGTCGAGGATGATGTGTTATTTATATTCTAAATGTCAGACTACACTGAGACAAAAACGGAATGTTAATGGAATAATAAAAACGGTTTGTAGGTACAAACTTTTTTTTACTTCTTGTCACACTAAACACTCCTCAAGAATCTGGACGCGACTCATAGCAAGACATTATATAAGTTTTCGCTATACCCAGTGCCGGATTAGTCCTTAAGCAATTGCTTACAGCATCAAGTCGCACCTGAAACAGCACCAATAATATTAGCTAGCACTTGCAGATTATGTTGACGTTCGGAGTCACCATAATATCTATTTCGTAATAAATACGTATTTTTTTATAAGTAGCATTACTAGTTACGCTACAGATAGAGAGCACGCGCAGATGTGGATTGCTTAAGAGTATCAAGTAATCTAAATCCGGCACTGACTATACGTTTTGTCTGCGATTTAATCACATAATAATAATAAGAAATCCTGGTCAAACGAGAAATAGATCAAATTATACAAAACACAATTTTTGTCAAAATACTATTAAAATGGAGTCTTTACGTACCATTTAACATTACCTTACTAACATTCTTAGCAATTCGATCTGTTTGGCTGGTCCAATTTCTTGTAATGTTTATCTACAATCACACAGAGCATAGCTGACTTAAAACACCAGCCCTGTAAGAAATTCTGCCTGTAAAATTCACAAACATCTGTACGGAGTTGTCACATCTGATTTATGCCTAAAATTATTTCTGTACGTGTTGCATTCGTATACATAATCGCCCAAAAGCTCTGTGTGATCAAATGCTTTAATTCATGAAACTTAAAAAAATAACATCTATCACTTTCCCTAGCTATCACTCAATACTATATAAAATTACAAAATGGCACCAGAATCTACCTTAACTTTGTTAAGTAATTAATTCTTGTTACTTTTGTTCCAAACCTACTATATAATTCAAAACCAGCTGACAAATGTTGCAGCATCAAAACCTGATTTCTCTAATCAATATAGAAATAATATAAAAATAAGTTATAACAGCTCATTGAGTGCTCAGTGTCACTTCAGCACAATTTTTTAAAGTATGTTTATTAATATTGTATTAAAACTAGTTCAAAATGATATATCTGAAGCACACATGTGAAACAGTATCCAAACTAAACAAATCATAAGTTAAAGAACAAAAGTAGGCACTTTAATAACATCCTTACAATAAAACTAGGAGCAAGTTACAAATCAAATTACATTACCTTCTTAAATTATGATTTTAACACCTGGTTCTACATAAGATCTTGCATTATTAAACCCGAGCCTATATAGCAGTCAATTTCTCAATTTTTTCCCTTAAATTCTGTCTATACTCACTAGCCGTACAATCACATTACATACAGTCTTGTCACGAGAATATCACAATACGCTTAATAATCCAACGTCAACTGAGAGATGGCAAGTAATTTGGCAGTGTGACAATACAGACATCCTGTAATATGTAGGATAATTATGATCACAATATGGTTAATACTTATAAATTAAACTTACAATAGCGAAATACGACAAGCGGTTGCTAATGTTGTACAAAGTCAAAAACCTTATTTAAAATAATCACAATCAAATTTATTTTGAGACTAGTGTATTTTACTTGGCCAACATAATACTAACTTGGCACTTACTATCAAAAATAGATAAGCAAAATACTACAAAGTTATAGGAGAAAATTTAATACTATAAACACATACATCTCCGTCAAAAATAAGATCAAGTCGAAACGACAAGAACATTGTATTACCAGTCGTACAAGCACACACGTTTGTCAAAACATACACGCAACGTAAACGAAATCGCAAAAATCAACTATACTATTTCCATTTCTTTATTTTCTCGATGACAGTTCTAATTTGATAGTTGTAGTGTTGTGACCAAATAGATTTAATCATATTAGATGTTTTAGTTTAGATATCAACTGAGAGCAAAGCAACACCAATCGATAAATCTAAATCACCTTGTTATTATAAAATCTATCTCCATAAGGTTTATTGGATTTAAAATTATTTTTCATACTTGGTGTGTTCAAGTAACTAACAAATTAAGACTACACGTCCAATTATTACCATCAAATACCCGTATCGGACTCAAATGATACGACTCATACCCAAAATAATGCATTCATTCAACTAACATACTACGCGATCCGGGAGTGCGGTTTTAAGTAGACGCATAGTTTGAGATTTATATTAAAAAACATCCACAGCAAAACGAAATATTACATTAAAGCATTCATGGAAACCTGTCATCACTGCCTTTTTTTTATTTGAGTTGTTTCACTTGGTATTAGTATCCTATATATTCGGATTAACTTGGTGATATATTGTAATGCGTTTTATGCCACCTAATCTATTTCTGTCGCAACAACTATAGTGTTTTTACTGTCGTGTTCCATTTTGGAGAACAAGGAATCAAGGTAAACAAGTATTACATTGTTGCCACACAAAAGCAACGCACTATTCCCCTCTTTGATGACTATCGGCAATATTCATAAGGAGAATCATCTGTTTGCCATTTTATAAAAAAAGTAAGAGCAGATGAAGTATAGTGAACAATGTGACAAAATTAAAATTGCAATCATAATATCTACATAATTATGTTGATCGTTTCGCGGCTTCTACTACGTTGCATATACGTCTGACAATCGCCTAACACTGGCTGATGCAAATATATTCGAAATTTCCTTCCTGGCACAATCATAAACGTTTTAATAACTGCACTCGTAGCTTCTGAAGATTCATCGATATTCTGCTATGGATATCGATTGCTAATAGACTATACGTTAATTTCGAAGTTTCAGTAAAGTCGTGCCAACAAGTACATATTCGGAACACGATCATCTTTAAAATCTTATAAAACAAACTAAGAAATTGTGTTATAAAATAGTTTAAAATCAAATCTGTTTTGTAATCATTTAAAATTAACAAAAAAATCTATGATTCTGCCAGAAAACAATTAAGTTCAAATTAAAATAATCACATGCCATTACGAGAATTCATTACTAAATACACAGAATACAAAATACCTTAGATCTAGTTTAACGCAAACCAGAAGTAACTCTATTGAAAACGGACTTCAAAAAAGAATACTTCTGATACTGTTAAAATATCGAAAAATTAGAATTTGAGCTCTACAAAAATATTGTTTCTTTTAAAATGTATCAGATGAATTCATTTTTATTACCATATGGTTATGTAGATACCTACCCTTACATTTGACATTGGTGTGCAGCGACGCTTAACATCGCACACAAAAGACAAAAACGCAATTAATGACTTATCTACAAACAAAAAACATACATTACAATTGACAACTTCCTCCTTTTTGAAGTCAGTTAATAATATAATTAAACAATGTTTAAAAAAGCTTAGGACTTTATGATCAAATTTATAATCTACATTATCAGTTACTTTAAGGTGGACATTGTACAAAATTATTGCCGCATAGTAAATAGTGAATTTAATACACGTATAAACTAGGAAGTGATGTCAGTAGCATGGAAGCAGCCTCAGTCTTGTCAATCTTTTGATGTTAGCCAACGTCTACGGCCAGCAATCCCTTTTACTGTAAATAAAAAACAAGAGCGTAATCCACATTTTAGTCAGTGTAAACAATTTGATCAGTGGCTTAACTTTTAAAAGAAAGAATTTATTATAATTTAATTTGCAATTTACCGCAATATTTTACGATTCAGTAGTTGTAGAACATGACCAAGTTATAATATGTTGGCAGTATTTAGCAGTTATCTGTGGTAAAGTAAAAAATTGTCTATTGTAGTCTTAGTATATCTAGTTCTATGTATTAGTATCATTGATCCATATCACAAGCAAATAATAATTTGCTTACTTTGGGGTTAGATAGATAAGTAATTCGTCATATTCTTCTAGTCATATTATTATTATTATATATTATTAGGAATGTCAACATAAGCAAATAAACAAATTTGATAGTTATCAAGGTACCTGTAAGTACTAAGTATATTAATTTTTGCTCCTAATTTGTTCGTAGAAAATTTAAAAAAAAGTTTATTAAAATTTCAATTTACTAATTCAGCGTTATAGTTGATATAAGTAAGCAAACAATTATTGTTCCACGGCGACAGCATTACAATTAAATAACGATATGCTACTACTATTACGATTATGGATAAGTTTTTCCTGAATACTAATTGCAACGTAGTGCGATATTTTACTTAAATAGCAGACTTGCGCCCCTGGTTGGTCAGGTTAACTTGAAAAGACTATTGACCCCATGCCCGAAGCTTTTCTCGGCGTTTTATCTGATCACCATCTCTACCTACACCGCACAGGACTCAGGATTTGAGCTGAACTCCTAACCTAGATCCAATAAGACTCACTGACCAAATAATGCTGTGCGAGTAAACAGGTCGTATTAAAAATATTATGTATTAGTGGAAAATGTGCTGTGCTTGTGTGCATGACTTACCAAAATGTTTTATGCTTCAGTGGGCTGCTCTATTAGTTCGGTAGGTGGCTCTTCTGTCGTAACTGTCTTCACTTTAATTTCCGTTACATCAGTTTCCAATTTATTATCACCAGAACCATTTTCTACTTCTTTTGCGTCACCATTTGAGCCATTTACGATTTCCTTGCCATTTTCTGCCGATAATCGTGAACTTAACTCATCACCATGGTTAGCATCGCTACTACAAGTATCACCGTTTTGTTTAACTTCAGTATCGCCATTGGTTGCTTGGTTGCCATTAACTTGTTCCTCGTCCAGTTTTTCTGGCGCTGGACTTTCTTTGTTATTTTCAACTTTAGCCTCAACAACTGTCGTCTTTTCGGATTCTGGAGTGTCTTGTTTATTTTGTTTTTGTTCTGTTTCCGTTTCGTTAGATTCCATAGGTACAGGTTCTTGCTCTAAACTACTGTTTGATGGAATTTGTTCTGTATTATCAATTTTTTTCTCACTATTTCCTGTAACTTTTTCGGCTGGAATGCTAGTTATTTCTGACGAACTTTCTTCAGTAGGTAAACTTTTTTCCGAAACTACAGCGTCTACTTTTTCTGCGTTTTTAGTAATGGGATTTAAGTCAACTTCTGCACATTTTTTCATTTCAAGCTCCATTTCCGTATCTAATATTCTATCAACAATGTCATTTGAATCTACATTTTCGGTTTCCATTGGTTCTTCTACAATTGGATTTAAAAGAGGTTTTACATTAAAATTATCCAAATTTGTAACGTCTTGGACTTTAGACAAAATTTCATCACATTCTTTATCTAAAATTTTACCAACATTTTGTAACTGTTCAATTTCTTCTGTACTAACAGGTTCCTCTACGATGGGTTCAATGTCCTCAATCACCTCTGTGCCTTCCCTTATAATGTCTTTATCATTAGTAATTTCAGTTATTTCAGTAATAGCAGGTGGCGTTTCCTCGGCGATAGTGGTTTTCTCTTTAACGTTACTATCAGATTTAGTATTTGGCACTTTGGGAGGTTCAGTGACAACATTATCATGAACATCAGCAGATTCTTTTGACTTAACTGCAGAATCAGTCTTGTTTATTGTACCGGTAACTGCCTCTTTCGTTTCCTCTGTATCTGTGACATCTACTTCCATTAATTCAGACTCTTTTTCTATTTCAGTCTTATTTTCACTTTCCATTTTCGGAACTGCTACTTTTTCCTCATTTTCCACGACTGTAGTTTCTTCAACGAGAACTGGTATAATTTCCTCTTTTTTAACTGGTTCTATGTCTTTTACTTCAGCTGGTACAGTTTCCTTATTTTCAACTGCCACAGTTTCTTTACTTTGAACCACAATAGTTTCCTTACAATCAGCAGCTGCAGTTAACTTATTTTCACCTGGCTCATTTTTCTTACATTCTATAGGTTCAGTTTCCTTATTTTCAATTATTTCAGTTGTCTTATGTTTAACCGTTTCGGTCAATTTTTGTCCAACTACAGTTGGTTTATTTTCAACAACTTCAGTTAGTTTATTTTCAACAATTTCAGTTGGTTTACTTTTAACAACTTCAGTTGGTTTATTTTCAACAACTTCAATTTGCTTATTTTCAAAAACTTCAGTTGGCTTATTTTCAACAACTTCAGTTGGCTTATTTTCCACCACTTCATTTGGCTTATTTTCAACCATTTCAGTTGGCTTATTTTCAACAACTTCAATTGGTTTATTTAAAACGTCTTCAGTTGGTTTATTTACAACGTCTTCGGTTGACATACTTTCGACTGTATCAACTGCCTTACTTTCAGTAACTACTACTTCTTTTGTTTCTGTTTCTACTGCTTTAATCTGTTCAGTCACACCTTTTGTGTCTGTTGTTTCTGCAATCACGACACAAGTCTTTTCTGCTGACTCTGTAATTTCTTCATTTATTTTCTCTATTTCCTCTTCAACCTCCATTTTCTCCGGTCCTTCGGAAGACTTCTTAGAACCAACTGCTCCGTCTGTTTCTGATACTAGGAGTTCTACATGAGTAGTAACATCCTTACTTTCATCGGTCTTGGGAACTTTAGCGGGTTGCTCATCTTCCTGAAAATAAACATTATTGTTTATGATTATCATGGATTATGGCATGAATGGCATATGGCACACCTCATAGAAATTGTGTTGTGGAGCAATTTATTAAAATCTCTTATATTATGTTAAAATGAATCAATAAAGATTTGGAAATAGAAATCATAAAGTACTGATAGACGGATAAAGTTTCTTTATCAAAAATGAAGTGTTTTATAACAGGACGGTGGCTAATGGGTAGACAGCTCATCCATATTCAGAGACAAACTATTTTCTTTAGAAATTTAGTTCACAAACATACTTACGCGGCGTAATTACCGATGCCATGACATGTAAAATTATTTTATTTATATACTGACCATCTTACACACAAAACAGTAAAGACGACAATGGCGAGTACTAACATGTAACATGAGTATGATGTTAAGGGTATTCCACCCTTGCGTTAATGACGTCTTAATTTAAGTACGTAAGGGGAACTCAAACATAAAACTGATGGAATGCCACCAAAAATCGAACCTCCCAGGGGTTATAGTAGTAACACAAAATAGCCAACAAGCAAACAATTAATCTGGTTTTCTATTTCAAAATGAACATAAGCAGTTGGTCAAAGTGACCTTTCCTGCGGAACCGGGCTTTTAGGGCGAGCAGAGTACTCAGCCAGAGATTAAGTTAAAGGTGTTTCCTGTGAGACTGAACCTCGGCTTAAGGCAGTGTCTTGACCATAAGTGGTGGAGTAAGTGGCATCAGGATTTCGACTCGTTAATGACTCTTGACCAGGGTTTCAAGTGTTGGCGGGCTGAAACAGCGGGCCAAATCATTAATCTGGTAAGATACCTCCCGCCTAAAGACATCAAACGTATTGTTGATATGGGATTAAAATATAAAGCCATTTGCGCAAACTTACGTCTGCTTTACAATTCAAGCTAGAGCGCAACAATGGCGAACAAATCCACCAAAGCTACCATCATACTAGAAAAGCATTTCGCCTATTCAAACTAGTCCGCTAAGGATATATGGCATGACTAAAATTTTGTCGATTAGTTTTGTCGTCATTGAAGGCATTATCTATATATTATATGCCAAATTTTGATGTACGTAATCATTATTCCTTATGACTGGTCGTTTTGTCTACCAACCTTTACATGTTCTGTAACTATCGAACTAGACAGTTAAGATTTGTTTATCCATATCAAAGTAGTAATGACCCCGTTGGTCAAGTGGTTAGCGAACCTAAATACGAATCGCTGGGGCCTGGGTCAAGATTCCCGGCAGGGACAAATATTTGTGTGATGACAAACCCAGAAATACGAACAACTATGCATGTTTGTATTTCTGGGTTTGTGAGTTTAGTTATATTTAGGTATATATGTAATTCTTACATAGTATAATTTGCTTACTTTGGGGTAAGACCAATTCGGGTAATTTGTCCAATCATATTATATTATTATTATGACATTTTTTTTTCTCAGTTTTTGTGTGGGTATATTATGTACATATTGTCGTCGGTTAATGTAATATTTCGTTCTCTTCTAACTGCATACATTTTCTCACAATCCTGCATGTATTTAATATGTAACTTTTTTATATCAGGAATAATAGTATTGGTCAGTTTTAAGCAACATTGAAACATTCAGTTCAAAATTGAAGTAACCAGACTAGAGACCTAATAACAGAATAATTGTTATGTCAACACATCAGACTAATACATCTTATAAGTAATCATATAAAATATAAGTAATGCAAATAGTCGAGCGCGGTAGATTAAGGGTTAATTACATGTTCAGCATAAAAGTGCATTAGGTACAAACCGTCTTAAAATTCCTGAAACAGGGCGTGTGCGTGTTGTAATAGACAACTAGCTGACCCACGCAGCTTAGCCCGCGAGTAAATTTACATTTTGTCATCGATATAGTTTTTCATACAAACTTTCATCCCCTATTTGATAGGGATTGGTTTTTGAAAAAAAGTTATCCTGCGTTTCACCCGCGCACGGCGCATAGAAATTCATTGTTCACAAACTGCAATTTGTGATTTTAGTAAATCGTGCAGTGACCATACTTTTTAAATATATTATTACAATAATTTCGGGGTTTACTATGTGGTTAAGCAATTTGTCTTTTTATTATGTCCATTTTTAT
>DWBA01000219.1:0-15279 GCA_018236825.1 Apodemia zela | reverse complement strand
ATTACTTGTTTCAATACTGACAACTTTCCACAAGTAAAAAAAGTATCTTCACGTCCGTATCCAGAGGTAGGCAGAGGTACAACCAGTGCACTCACGATTAGCCGAAGATACTCGGTCCCATAATGTGATAGGACAGATTCCACAAGTGGCTGGTCGTTATGAGGATTTCGTTTAGTGGCACATATAGAAAATTCTACTAAAACTAAACATAAAACCAAGATTTGGAATTCTTGAATATTTGCCGAGATCCTGTCGCCAGTTCCATGTTAACTGAAATCTTTCCACAAGTAGCTGGTCATCATTTAAATAGAGGCATAAAAAATGCTACAAAAACTAAACTTACAAACTTAAAAACTTACAACTAAACTTATAAACTTGCGAACTGCTAGTCAGAACGGCAGAGTTGGTCTTTTCTTCAAAGGTCGTCCGGAACAACACAGGGTAAGCTTTGTTAGAATAACACATAACACAAACATCTCGAATTGCTAGCTACTTTCTTGCTAACAAGTTTTTTTAGCTGTCTAGCTAAAAAGAAGCGACTAAAGACCAAACAAGTTATTGCGATCAATCTGCAAGCATATATGATACTAGCTTTTGGCCGGGTCTTTACTTGCATTGAAACATCTGGGATTTGAATAAAATTTTGAATGCAGGTAGATTTTATACAGATTTAACATAGCCTATTTGTTACACACTTTTTATCCCATAAAAATGCACTAATATTGTAGGATTTAGAAACATTCGTACAAGCAGCTGTGTGTAGCTAATTAATAATAAAATGAAACGAAATAAAAATGTTTAAAACATTTATTTTTTAAAATTCATGATACAATCCTTAATATTTCATTCTTTATTGACAGTTAAAAATATGTAAAGTGCTATTTTGTATAAATCAAAACCGGTACATGTAATAAAATTATAAAAACCCTGCTCAGATTACTAATATGTAATCCGAGATAATAACAGTGGCACCAACAATTATTATTCTTAGGACTTAACGACAGATTAACTTACAGATCAACGACGATTAACAAATTGTTCAGTTTCCAACATAACAATATTTGACTTATGCTTCTAGAAGTTTGTCAATATACTAAAAAATTGCCGGCTGCAAGTTAAAGATATGATGTAGATAAACGGATAAGAGGAACTCTGACGACCTGCCCCCTTCCATGGGCATTACCAAAATTATGCTTTGCTAGACGTCTTGCCAGCAAATATTCATTTAAAATCAATCAGTATTTGAAACCAAATGACATAGTTCACTAAAGACATTTTGCATATAAACTTGATGCTTGTTCTGTAAGATCAAACAAAATTCAAATAAAAAATGCACACAATTTTATATAAACCAAGACTGTAGGTGCAGAGGTTAAATTTATTTACAGAAATAGACAAAAGTATAATGTAGTAAGAATGAAACTAGACCAAATCAGCACTGCAATTACTTTAAATGTCAAAACAATATTCAGACATTGTGTACTTATACACACTCTATATAACTGTCTTGAAGAAACTAAAAGAGTTTATCGATAGATTTTAATAATTGTCTGCTTCAATTGAAAACAAGGTTTTTTAGAAAGATAAAGAGCAAAAAGGTCTCCCTAAAGGCAAGGGATCAACTCTACCCTAGAACACAGGCAAAATAAGAACTTGAAGGTAATCCACCTAATTTTTAAAATCAAATGAGATATCCAGAAACAATGGGGCATGTAAATTCACAACTGATAACTTAAGAAAGGTCATGCAAAAACATAATTCTCTAGGTAATTAGTTATCGACTTTCAATTAAATTGGTCACTGATTTCATTTATCTACAAAAACGTTTGTGTGCATTGATCCGCACTTTTTCAATATAAAATTTAAATGTATTCAGCCCTTAATTTGAATAATGAATAATTAAGTACGCCACTCGACATTAATAAAGAATTTCATGAAATTATGAAAAAGTATGAAGAATTGGTCTCAGAAAAGTGAATAGAATTTATATAAAATTACTTAACTTACAAATTTGATCGTTTCTTTTATTATAATTATTTTTTACTTATAAGAAATTGAAACGCTTAAGGCACAGCGAAATTACATCTAAATAGAAAGTACATCTATCGTCATCGAACGGCTTTAGGTAAATACTCTATCCATAAAAAAATTAAAATTTGTTTATGAAATTTATTTTTGAATATGTTTACGATTACATGACTAAATTAACATGTGATAAAGAAATATTAGTAAAGTTAATGTTGTATATGTTAGAGCACTTAAGTGTGACATAATTATATCGACATAATTGTTATTCTAATCATAAAGTATTATCCTAAAGCTTATCGATGTCTATCGTAGACATTTGGTAACCATCATTATACTATATTACAAATTGTGATATGTACAAAAATATTTATCTCTTCTATCTAATATTATCATACAATACTTTATTTAAAATAAATGAAGACCTAAATGCATAATTAATGATGGAATGACTCCACATAGATAACAGCACCATAGTGTAAGAATAAATAAAACACCAACACATCTAAACATTAAACCAATCAAAACCGAAATACCGACCGAACCGAAAATATAATTTTGTACTCCACACACTTTGAATCCTATCGGCACATTACAAATGTTCCTAAGGCCGTAGTTCACATATCGGTTCTAACTCTAGAACCGATACTCTTCAAATCAGGCATGCGTGTTTTGCCTTCTCTGTCTTTCCAACTGTTTTCTATGGCTATGTCTTTTTCTTGCAATTATCGCTACTAATAACACAACTACAGTTAATGCGACAGCAACTCCAATCCACCAGTAAACATTATAAGATGCTTCTTTAGGGGTTTCGGCGTTGTTTTGGTCCCCTGGAGCAACAGGATTTTTAATCTCTAGTACCCCAACAGTTGATGTTTCATACTTAAAGTTTGGTTCTTCATCGGTATCAATCATGTTTTCGTGAATATTATCATGAGTTTTAATACCTTCATTTTTGCTTTTGTCTTGTTCTTTATGCGTATGAGTTTCTACAGGGATTTCATTTTCTTCGACCGGAGGCTCTACATAGTCCTCGGTGGTATCCTCATTAGACGGATCTAATTGATTGTCTAAATATTCATCTAAAAGTCTATAATAATCGGTTAATCCAGTATATTCCAGTCCATTTTCTCGTTTAGCTAAAATATCACTGATTTGTTCAGGCCAGGCGGTTCCAAATCCAATCATCATAGTGTCACTGCAAGAATGTAATATATAAAATATATATGAAAGTAAAGAAATTAACCGATTGCATGTTTAGTTAGGCATTGTGTTTCTATGTATGTTTTCCTTCCAAAAACTTCCTAGAATACTTAATTTTTTGATATGATTACATAGCGAAAGGTAATCGGATGCATCTCCTAATGTAAAAGGCCATCATATTAATGGTGCGTTGTTATCGGTGTGACGGGATGGTAATGCCACATGAATAAGTCTACCTGCTACCATACCTTCCAAACGGGAACACGAAAATGACAAGCATTGATGCAGCAGGAATATGTAAGGCCGATACCAAATACCTGGACGAGACGTTGCGGAGCTCTACCACCTAGTAGTCACGATGGTAGTGACACATATATCCAAATGATCGCCTATTATGAACTATCAAAATGGCAGATGGTCTATTCTTCACTATAATACATCAGAATTTGTTTTAAACAAATGTTGATGTTTTTTACAAATACGCACACCAATAAAATATAAAGACTAGATAATAGACTTAAAATAATGAATTATTTATCATCCTAAAATATAATATATTTTTATATATCATAAGATAGCAAACAAGCAGATGGGTCTCCTGATGGAAAGAGTCAACCATCGCCTATAGACACCAAAGATGCTAATGGTGCGTTGCTATCTTGTGGCAAGGCCTTAATAGCACATGCACAAGTTTACTGGCTACCGCACCCTCCAAACCAGAACACGACAGTGCCAAGCACCGACGCTATTGCGGCAGGAATAGGTAAGGCGTTGGTACCAGACCCGGGCGAGACAATGCTGAAATCTACCACCTAGCACCCGCAGTGGTAGTGACTCCCATAGCCATTTAGTCGCTGTTTAGGACATGTCTGGCAGAAAGGCAGTTGGTCTATTCTTTAAATGAGCTCGAACCAACGCCGGGGGAATTAATAAATAATTAACTGATGTCAGAAACGGCCTTAAGCAAATATAAATAAAGAGAAACAAGTATAACAAAAGATGAAGACATAAATACAGCACAAGCTAATGTAAAACTTTTTCACTCACATTAAACGTTGATTGTTTTCCGCAATATGTTTTATTAGATCTGAATTGTCAGAAATGAGTTCCTCGGCAAAGGACTGATATATTTGGTATTTCAAGACGAGTCCCAGAAATTTCCTTGAAGAAAATGTTCACATTACAAAATCAAAATTTAATTAAAATAGTAATAATAACAATATTATTACATACTATTATTATTTTAATATTCAAATTCTTGTCTCTACACATATAAGGCGCAGGTAAGCATCTAGCAGATGCACAGTCGGCCGGAGATCAGGTAGACATGGACAGAAAACGCCTCACTATTCTAACATTATCTAATAACACTGCTCCCTGTAGCATTGGAATAACTCTTCCAGAGTGAAGTCCGAGCTTTTCCAAGTAAATGGTGCTCATTGTCGTTATTATTATTATGAAAAAAGCATCTCGCTTGTAGCGGTGTATATAACTCCGGCTGAGAGTCCAAACGGCCGGCGCCTAGGGCGACTGAGTTAGAAACCTGCGGACTATCCGAGCGTTGTCTAGTAAGACTGCCCGCTGAATCCCCGCAATAACGGGCTTGGCCGGTAAATCCAACTTCCTTAAATGAGAAAATAAAGAGGAAGGTACAAGCCCATTAGTAGAAACGACTATTGGAATTATCTCAGCAGACACCCCACCCCACATCTCGACAACCTCGTGTGCCAAGTCCAGATATTTGAGCTTTTTATCTGCTTCAGCCTTGACAAGATTTTCGTCATGCGGAATAGTGATGTCCACTAAGAAAATTCTGGAAGTTACCCGATCCATCAGCACGATATCAGGCTTATTCGTTAGGATACTCCTATCCGTGATGATGGGTCGATCCCAGTACAATTTGGCACGGTCATTTTCAAGGACCGGCTCGGGCGAGTACTTATAATATGGCAGTTTCTGTTCACGAAGGCCATATTTCAGAGCGAGCTCTTGGTGAATGATTCTGGCTGCTAGATTATGTCTGTGCAAGTACTCAGTGTTGGCAAGCATAGCACAACCGGAAGTAACATGCCGGAGAGATTCTCCTGGACGGTGACACATACGACAAATATCAATAGTACCGTCCTTAATGATGTACTTCCTATAGTTGTTAGTCTTAACCACCTGATCTTGTATAGCACAGACAAAACCTTCGGTTTCCCCAAAAAGTCCACTGAAACGCAGCCAGTGTACGGAAGATAGAAAGTCTACGTAAGACTCGTGCAGAGTCCTGTAGAATCTACCGTGCAACTCTTTCTCTTTCCATATGGCCTCCCTGTCAGAAATGCAAAGTACTGCCGGTTTTTGCCAGTCACTTTTGGCCAAGGATAGTGGGGTTAGTCCTTTGTCACATTCTATAACCTCAGCATGGATTGCATTTCCCGATTTCGCCAAGAAATAGTCCCTGAGATTGCAAACCTCGCGGTTGTGCAGTACTTGAGCACTCAGCATGCCCCTGCCACCACGCTTACGCGAGATATACAATCTCATGACTGACGATTTCGGATGATGCAATCTGTGTCGAGTCATAGTAGTGCGGACTTTCCGATCCAGGGCACTTAGTTCGGTCTGTGACCACTTGAGCACGCCAAATGTATACATGAGTACTGGCATAACCCAGGCATTATACGCTCGTATCTTGTTGACACCTGACAAATAGCTGTTGAAAACTTTTGTCATGCGTTCACAAAATACGTCCATCACTACCTGTTTCATGCCAGACACATCCACACACACGTTCTGTGACATACCCAAGTATCGGTATGTTTCAGCCTCTGTAAGCGATCTAAGCCGAGCCGCAGCAGATGTAACAATGTCATCAGATGCGGTAACTTTACCACGTTCTACATGCAAGACCGCACACTTATCCACTCCAAGCTCCATGCCAATTGAACTACTAAAGTCACACGTGGCATTTAATAGTTCACCTAACTTTGAAGAATTTGGAGCAAACAGCTTGAGATCATCCATGTAGAGAAGATGGGTTAGTCTTAGGCCACCCCTTCGAAGCTGAAATCCCGTCCCCAAGCTCTCCAGCAAATAGCTTAGAGGGTTTAGGGCCAGGCAAAACCATAGAGGACTCAGACAATCACCCTGGAAAATACCCCTTTTTATCCTGATTCGGTCTTCCGCATCAGACAGTCGCTGGCCCTGGAGATTAAGCATTGTACTCCACTGCCCCATACATGTTTCGAGAAGCCCTCGGATTGACTCATCAATCTTATAGAGCTCAAGGGTTCTCATTAACCATGTATGAGGAACCGAGTCGAATGCTTTCTTATAATCGATCCAGGCCGCTGATAAGTTACGTCGGTTTCGTTTGACCTGATGACCAATGACCGTGTCTATTAGGAGGAGCTCCTTAGTACCGCGACCTCTCACCCGACATCCGTTTTGGGTGTCAGCCAGAATTCTGTTGCCATCTACGTGCGAGGCAATTTTGGCTGCCAAAATAGATGTTAGTATCTTGTAGATGGTAGGCAGACACGTAATCGGGTGATACTGTGACGGGTCAGCAGTATGATTTGTTTTGGGAGCTAAATAAGTGACCCCAGTTGTAAGGAAGTCTGGCACAGAGCGTTGCTCAATCGCTTCTCTAAACTGGCGGGCCAGAGTAGCATGGCATGCAGTGAACCCCTTCAGCCAGTAATTTTGGAGTCCGTCTACCCTTGGAGTTTTCCAGTTCTGGCATTTTCGGACTACCACGCTAATGTCATGTTCTGTAATGACTACGGGGTCCATAGCTGGTAAAGACGCGCATGTATCCTCAAGCTTCGCCATCCAAGCACCTTCAACATGTTCGACAGGTTGGGACCATATTCCGCGCCAAAAGGCCAGCAGATCCGCCTTTTCAGGCAACTGTTCCCTTGATGGCTGCCGAGCCATAGTTTGAAGGTACTTGTAAAACTTCCTTTGGTCACTTTCAAAGAGACGATTCTCACGGTGTCTCCTAGTTGTGTCGGAGTATCGTCTGATACGTTTTCCCCAAGCTGCGACCTGCTGCTTCAGGGCATCAATGCGCTCCGTCACCAGTCGCAACAGTTCTGCTCGTGGCAGACGTTGAGAGGTCTCACTGATTGCAGCTTTGACAAAGCGCATCACTCGTGGTCGCGTGTTGCCAGACTTGAAAGCAGTTAGCTTACCGATGAGGATTCTGGCGTTAGTGATACGGGTCTCAATACGACGCCTCCATGCTGGAGTCACTCGTCGCAGTGGGGTCTACCTCCCGCACTCGGGAGGGTGATCGCCACTGCATGACATACGACTACAGCCGCAGCGTATAGTATTGTTCCCGTGTCACCAAGGCTACTACTGGTTTCCAAAAATGGAGGCAACAGTTGATTGACGGTCTCAACGATTAGTCTGGTGGCAGCCGTATAGGGGACACGAGGAAGCTGGGAGCGTTGCTCAACCGGAATCCCTCGATAGCAAGTAATCTTCTCTTCAATTTCCCTCCTAAGCTGTTCATTGTTCTGGGTAGCTACTTCTATACTCTCCCCTGTATCTACCACATTCAGCTCAACACCAGTGGTCTCCTGGAAAAGGACAGGCACCTCGGGCGGACCATGAGTGTCTTCTTCAGGGGCAAGTAATGTAGCAGCTGCACTTCCTAGTTGTTCGAGTTCGGTTGTACTGAAAATGTTTCTGCGCAAAATGTACCGTACTCTGTCTACCACATTTTGTTCTGATAGAGTTAGGCGGGGCTCTAAGATGTTAAACTCACGTAGCAGTCGTACCCGGTATCCAGTACGGTTGGCGCCCCCCTCAGTCGCCCTATAATATGCTCGCATGGCATTCTTATTCTGGTCAGTAGACCATCTCATGCGAGACTTTTTGGTTCCACCAGTGGCGGACTCCTCTTGCTGGGTCGTTGGCCCTGCTAGAGTCAAGCCAACTGGCGAGGATGGTGAGTTCGACCGACCAGGTGGTCGGGCCGGTCGGCGGGTTTGGCTGGCGTCCCGCATGCTGCCACGTCCAGCGCCAGCTCCAGACGCGCCCTGGCGACCCCCAGGCAGCGACCCTATGCGCACTCTTCTTAATTTGTCCATCCATTTTTCATTGGGCTATCTACCGTCGAGGGTCGCCCTCCCCCCGAGGAAACCGTTTTGTTAGTCATAATTGTTTTAGTACCCTATGATCTTCTCGGCTGAAGCACGGTTTATACACTTCCCGAGGATAGGTACTGACTGACTGCGCGAGCAGGATAACTAGTGTCATATAGTTATCCTACTCGTGGGCGATTATTATTATTTAAAGTGATAGTCGCCCCCTCTACCTACTAAACGGTTGGTTTTGGGGGTCGAAAAAAATTCACGATAGTAATAAATATTATGAAATTAAAAGGAAAACTATCACGCCTTAGAAGGCTTCACAAGTTTTTGAGAAATAAAGAGACTTCAGGCGTAAAGGAATTACGTTTATACATTACACAGCCTAGTGCAGGAATGCATAGAACTGCTTTAGCAACAAGGGATGTCGTGCGAGGTCACTGTGCAATAGATTTAGGGCTATAAAAAGGCTCTTTAGGGAACGATATTGCAGATAAATTAGCAAAAATAGGGTCAAAGATGGTAGTTATAGGTCCAGAACCAATAATACCTCTTTCCTTTAATCTGCAAAAAACGACGATAAAAGAAATCACCAAGATAAAAAACAAAAAATACTGAGAAATGCTAACTAGTTGTAGACAAACCGAACTAACATTCCCTGAACTGAATCCTAAACTGACCAGAAAATTAAACTACCAAGGGTAGAATTAAGAAAGACATGTCGTCTGATAACAGCCGACTGCCCAATGAACAAACACATGCACAACTTGGGGATAACTGACAGTCCCCAATGCAGAAACCCCTATACTTAAACCATGAAGAAACTCCATACCACATGAGTTTTATTGCGAGGAATTAAAGTACCTAAGGGCCCAGTTCTTCAAAGGGCGACGCATATAAGGAGCTGTTTGAGCATCCCTCTAAGATGATGCACGTTGGGGATGAGCTGGGTTAGCAGGAATAGCCAGCTTCGATAGATAGATAGTAAGTATTAATGATCCTCCACATTTTGAATTCTCTCTCCTGAAAACACTATCATTTAATATTTTTCTTGAAGATCCATTTAAATAACTGTTTTCGTGAATAAACATTTAAAAATATGTTATTAAAAATGAATGCAATAATTTTTTCATGCATTTTCGTGACACACGGCTTTCATGTTCAAACGATAATGGTGTCGCGATTTGCGTAAGTATGACTAGTTTGAAAGTAAACTATATAAACAGACAACGCTGACTTAGAACTCAACGTTTTTATACAGGAACAAATAGTTCCGAACAATGCAGATATTATCGATAGCTTCGCTTATTATAATGTCAGTAATTCTGACAATTATCAATGGCTTCGGCGGCGGTAAGCAATAGTTTTTGTTAACATTAATAAATATAAAACATGTAAATAAATCTAAAACTAGTTTATTTGAATTGAAATAAGAATCGTCTACACATTTTTTTGTCATAGCTATTTTTAGCGAAATCGATTTTACCGTCTGTGTATCTTGCTGTGTCTAAAATCACGCTTTGTCTATTGACTCGCGCATTGAGGTTTTGAGTGAATACGTTCAACATGGCATAGATCTATAAATATATCAGAATAATTATGATACCACATACCTAATAACTGTAATAAATGAGAATCGTAAGCATCAGTTTGACGTTACCACGGTTCTTTATTCAATGAGACTGAGTTTCTTTATTGCAAAGCTCCGTGTAACCTTTGAAATCATTCTGATTCAGAGTGATTGCAAAACATAACAAATGTGATCTAACTCGATGGGCTTATTTTGTTTAGCTTATGTGGCCGACTTTTAGTTCCATTATCAAACGTTAGGAATCTTCTAGCAATACAAACCAACCGATTAGCCTAAGCTCGGAAGTCTACCTTCCAGTTCTATCATTAGATCCTAAAAATCATCTAGCACTCAAGTGTTTGCCAAAATAAACTGAATTTGCCCACACTCGATGGGTTTATCTACTTTAGGTAAGTAGTCCTGATCCAAGATCCTTAACTGAACAAATCAAACCACCCCGAAATCGATGGTGTTGCTCAATTTTAATACAAACTTCCCATGACTTCTTTCCTGCTTCTTCACGATACCTCCGATGTTCGTCTGGGCTCCTTTTTATAGGTCTGCGCTCCCTCGTGTTGGTCCAGCTTACTTCAAAGAATAGACCATCAGCCGTTCTGCTAGGCTAGTCGTCAAAGGCGACCAATGGGGTATACGCGTGACTACTAGGTACTAAGTAGTAGGTAGTAAAGGTCCGCAAAGTCTCACCTAGGTATTTGGTACCACCGCCTTACGCAAACCTGACGCAATAGCGTCAATGCTTGTCATTGTCATGTTCGGGTTTGAAGGGTAAGGTATTCGGTATATTTATGCATTGCCATCTCGCCACACGGATAGCAATGCAACATTAGCATCTTTGGTGTCTAAAGGCGTTGGTTTCTCTTTCCACCAGGAAAGCCATCTGCTTGCTTGCTATCTAATGACATGAAAAAGACCCCGGAAATCGTCTAGCACCAGTATATTTGTCAAATAGAACAAATCAGTCAAAATTGGATGGATTTATCTCGTTTAGTTTAAAAGTTCACCTGATCAACTTCTAGTTTCCTTACTTAGAAATCATCCAGCACCAAAGCGTATGCCATAAAAAATCAGTCTACGCTCCATAAGTTTATCTGGTTTAGCTTAGGAGTTCTTATTAACTTATTCCAGCTCTATCATGAGACCCTGGAATGCGTCTAGCAGCTGGATGCTTGTTAAAACAGAACAAATGATTCTAAACTCGATGGGTTTAAATTGTTTAGTTCAGGAGATCCCATGGCTACCTTCCAGTTTCATCATCAGATCTTAGAAATTATCCAGCACCAATTTTTTTGCTCAAACAAACCGAACAAGTCCCCATTCGAAGGTTTGTTCTGCTTTTTCCTTAGGATTTCTCTTGAACTTCTTCCAGCTCTATCATCAGGCACTAGAAGCTAACCTGCTCCAAGGTCCCTATAAGAACGAATCGAACGACCCCAAAGTTGATGGTGTTGTTCCGTTTTATTTTAAAGTTCTCATAACGTTCTTCCAGCTTCATCATGAAATCCTGGAAATCGTTAAGCACTTGACAAACACCTAAGTCTATGCGGTTTAGTAAACTCCTAAGTTCCCATAGTCACCTTCCAGTTCCATCGTCAGACCCTAGAAATCATCCAGCACCCAAAGTGTTTGCCAATACAAGACAATAAATTTACCTTATTTAGTTTCGGAGTTCACTGTCTTGGCAATGCAAAACAATGCAAAATCCAGCTTCAGATCTTCGACATTATATTATGTAGGTAATAGAAAGTACACATAAAAAACCAATGAGCCCAAACTGGACCTTTTTCTACATGTGAATTTTGTTAGGACTCTTCCAACTCCATCTTCAGATCCTTGTCATCATGACTACTAATTAAACTTAGAAGTTACAGCAACAAACCAATTAGCTAAAACTCGGCTGCCACGTAAAAACTATGCAACTGAAAGTTCCAGTCCCTACATCCAGGCTTCACAAGATCAGCTAGATAGTACTATGATATTGCATTGACACTGAAATTACACAAGTTTGCCAAGTGTCAGTACAAACGGATATCAAGAAGTCGTTGAAAAATGGTTTGTAATATTTAGAAAATCTGTTATTTACATACGAATATTTGTAGTTAAATAAAAGGATAGGAAAGGATAATGATCTTTAAATGAGGACCCTGCAGCATCAGGTCAAGATTATCATGCCAGAAGTTACATTGAAGTATCAGAATACAATATTTAGTATCGATAAAGCCTTTACAAGTTGCTTAATTCCTTTCATGAAGTTGAAAAGAGCTGGTGATCTTAAAACGGCTGAACAGATTATATAGAACCATAGCTAAGAATCACCTCGCAAAATAGAGTTATTAATTAAAAAAAAACACAATCAAATCGGACCAGCCGTCTGAACGCTACAATGCCACTGATAGACACACATATACACAGATACACACCCTAAATTTATAACACCCCTCGTTTTTGCGTCGAGGTTTAATAAGAACACACAGTGTGCTGTGTGGCATAGGTTAGTGAGTAACATTTACAAATGTCCTTAAATAAGAGAATAACATAAGTTATCGACATGGTAATGTTTTAATTTCAGACACTCAAAAGAGAAACATAAACTGTAAGTACTTAGACAGTGTGTAATGTAATGTTCTTAATTTAATTATTCATTAATTTATCAAAATTATTATTATTTGTTATATAAAAAAAATATTTCAGTTTTAACTTGCAGTCGAAGTCCAGGTAAGATTAAGCATATTACTTTTTAGAGCCAGGAAGACTATGTTTATAGTTTAACATGAATTTATTAAAATCCCTTTACTGGCTTGAACTCATATTTAAGAACAAAAGATGCTCCTTTTAGACTCCTACCAGACAATTCTTTCTTCTGTTCTGTCAGGCATGTCGTAAAAGGCGACTAATTGGCTATATGAGTCACCAATATCGTGGCTACTAGGTTGTAGAGTTTAGCATTGTCTCGCTCGGGTCTGGTACCACCACTTTACCTATTCCTGCCACAATAGCGTCAGTGTTTGTCGCCGTCGTATTCCGGTTTGGAGGGTGAGGTAGCCGGTAAACTTGTACATGTGGCATTAAGACCTCACCACAAGATAGCAACACACAATTAACATCTTCGGTGTCTATAGGCGATGGTTGACTCTTTCTATCAGAAGACCCATCTGCTTGTTTGCTATCTTATGATAGCAAGATTGCTATTCTTAGCAAACAAGCTGATGGTTCTTCTAGAGGAAATAGACAACCATCGCATACAGACACCAGATATGTCAATGATACGTTGATATCCGTGCAGCGGGGATGGAACGCGAATGCATAAGTTTACCGGTTATCTTAATCTCCAGACCGGATCACGACAGCGATAAGTACTGACGCAATTGCGGCAGGCGTAAGACGATGGAACCAAATTCAGGACGAGATATTGCCGATCTTTAGCACCTAGGTAGTATTTTATTAATGACAAATAAGCTTATTTTCGCCTTTAAGAAGATGCTTCAATGGTTTGGATATGTAGAAAGTGTGGTAGATGCAAGGTTAGCTAAACAGACATACAATGCGAATGTGGAAGTAAGTAGGTACCGGGGAAGACCAAAACTGACATACCATGATCAGATTGATCGGGTAATGTGCGGCGTTTTTGTATAAAGAGAGTAATGAATGGAGGAAGCAAGACAAATCTGCAAGGATCGTGATATATGGCACTCAGTTCTCTCTGCCCGTAAGGGATCTAGCGGGATAAGATGATATGTATGCACGAGATGCCTAGCAGCAAGGCAGTTGATCTATTCGTCGAAAGGGGACCGGATCAACATTGTGGATCGTTAATTGGTTTAATTCTGACTGTCAAAGATGGCTCTCCTAATGTATTTTCAAATTATATAATGTCAGTAGTAATTTTTGCAAACATGCCAACATGAAGTTAAAAACGTTAACTTAAGTAATTAAATTAAATTTAGTTTAATTAAAAGTCATTTTATATATTTCCTATAGATCCTTGATCGTCTCTGTGGGCTAGTGGTCCGATATTGGTGTTGACCACGTGAGGTCCCCCGGGTTCGATTTTCGGGTCACGCAATTCAAAAAATGTGTTTTTTCAGTTTTCTGATAAAAACAACGTTGCCCGGGATTGGATAATTGCGCGGTTGGCGATAGGCTTGCCACCTATCTCATTTTGGGACCGAGTATCTTCGACTAATCGTGGGTGCACTAGTTGTACCTCTGTCTACCTCTTTGGGGATACGGGCGTGAAGAAACTTTTTTTTTATTATACACATCAAATAAAATATGTATATTAAAAGTAATTATTATGATAATACATAGATTAAGGCGCATAAAATGTAAACATCTGTAAATAAAAACAATTGTTTGTTTTCATTTACAGATGTTACTAATTCTAAAAGTAAAAGTTAAAACAATAATTCTAAAAGTATTTTCTATTGTTTCATATTGGTATATGTTTTTCAGTAAATGCTAAAAACCTTCTCTATCGTAAGTTTCCTATTATATTTTGCTTTGTTGCAACCTTATAAACATAAAGCTTCATACAATTTAAAAAAAAAGTCCAACAGAACCAAGTATTGACTTTACATATTCTATACTTTCCATCGTCGTCACTTGGTGAAATTCCATTACAATAAGATACGATTTTGAAACACACTATATTATATTTTAGTATATTAATCTACCGGTTCCGCTTTTTAAAGCATCTTCAGGATGTAACATTCTTGATTTACCATTAATAGTTATACAATATAAACAAATACAATATGACATGGTTTTGATACACTGTATTATATTTTAGTATATTAATCTAATGGTTTCACCTTTTAAAGCATCTTGAGGATTTAACATACTTGACTGGTCATTAACAGTTAAACAATATAAACAAATACAATAAGACACGATTTGATACACACTATATTATAATATTTTAGTATATTAATCTACCGGTTTCACTTTTTAAAGCATCTTCAGGATGTAACATACTTGACTGGTCATTAACAGTTATACAATATAAACAAACATAAATGTTTATGTTTATTTATATTGTAGGTATAACTGTTGCAGCCGTATCTTCTTAGAAATCTGTGAACTTAGGAATCACCATTGGATTGATGGATGTAGAATTCTCTGACGACTTGTCTGTTCTATTCTTCATTCAATGCTTAAATCTAATTACGGATTCCAGTAATATTTTAAAATAATTGTGTATTTGACCGCGTCGGTGGTCAAATTAATATACATCTAACGAAGCTGATCAATACAAGACTCAACTTCGTTACCCATCAGCGACAGAGTAAATATATTTTGGTACTAGCTGCAGCGTGCAGCCCGCTGCATTATAACAGTTTTTGGTGAATCCCGCGGGAATAACTCATTTTTTCGGGA